>AYEL01031066.1:0-10372 GCA_000484575.1 Olivierus martensii
TACATGGCTGATTCTATTAACCAGTGATTCCAATATCTGGCACTTACTATATTTTTTAGAAACAGTTAATTATCATTTCTCCTTGCTGTAGTCACCAGTTTTGCATCACTTTACTGCATATATAAATAAATAAATTTTTAATCATATTTGCAAAGAAAAATTTTGATAAATTTCTTCATTCTTAGATATCTCAATAAATTCTTCATCTAATTTTATATTTTTATTTAAGTCATTTATTAAGTTTTAAATAATAATAAAGCTGTTTTGACACACAGCTATCTTCTTATTTTATATATACTAAAAAATTTTGAGACAATTTCTCAAAAAAACAGATTGAAATAGTTTAACAAATAATAAAAAAATTACAAAATAAGTATTAGAATATAAAATAATAGACAATACTTGAAAAAAAATGAGTATTATGCTATAATCAAAAATGATATATGTGCACGTCACAAATTCTGACCTCACTATCATAATATATAGTAATTACTAAACTTTCAACCTTTCTCTTTAAGAAAAAGCATTAATTGTTAAGACAGACAGAATTTTTGATTCTATTTGATACTATAATTTGCATATTATACAAAGGGTTTAAAAAAAATTTGTAAAAAATAGATACCTTTTCTTGGATAGAAAATCTTATACTACAATTAAATAAACATATCAGAGAATATAAAAAAAAAATAGAATATGAAGTAAAATTTTATGTGATTTTAGAATCCTTCGAAGTTGAAGAATTATATTTCATGCTTCTGCAATCAGATTTTATTGCCTTTGTTTGCATTCCTCCTCCACTTGCACACCACCACCAAATGACCTTGGGCATAAACTGTTTACAAATAAAACTGGAGATGTTTTTGTTTTGACTTTTTTAGGAAAAGATTTATGACTGAATGAAATATGATACTCTAAAGCCGTAGACATTCTGGAACCTACCACCAAATGACCTTGGGCATAGTCTGTTTACAAATAAAACTGGAGATGTTTTTGTTTTGACTTGAGGAAAAGATTTATGACTGAATGAAATATGATACTCTAAAGCCGTAGACATTCTGGAACTAATCAGAGTAAAGATGAAAAACCAAGCACTAAGCAGAAATAAACCTTTATTTCACAACATAAAAGATACTAAAAACTGTAATAAAAAATGGTTAAAAACAAAAATTAAAAACAAAAATTCCGATACGTAAAAAACAAAGGCATAAACCTGACAAAGGGTTTATGCTTTTGTTTACAAAGGTCCGATATCACAGATGATCAGTGACACAAGTTAACTATACAGAGAACTGGGCGATTTCTCCAGGTTTGTTTACACAAGTCAGAGAACATGGATGGTCGGTGACACAAGCTAAATTATTGCACTCTACAGGACAGAGTATCTGTTCTAATGCAAACATCCAAAATGTTACATTATATAAATTACTTATCAGAAATATAAAAGATACTAAAAACTGTATTAAAAAATGGCTAAAAACAAAAATCCCGATACGTAAAAAACAAAGGCATAAACCTGAAAAAAGGTTTAACCATTTTGTTTACAAAGGTCCGATATCACAGATGATCAGTGACACAAGTTAAATTATTGCCTTGCCATGACAAAGTACCTATGTAAACAAGCTTAAAGGTTTTGAATTGTTCGGGTTTATGATTTTACATATTGTAATTATTATTATTATTATTATTATTATTATTATTATTATTTATTTCAATAATTTGTTTTATGTAGTCTTTTGATGTAAGTGACCGAAACGGATAGAAAAGAAGGACTTAAAACAGGAATTAGCATATGTGGAGAAAGTTTGAATGCAGCATGGATATAGTAAAACCTTCCTATGGCAGATTTGGAACAATGTAAAAGGGAACGCACTTAACTGCCAGCAAAGGCAGGAAAGGACACCGGAGCACACAAATGATTATATGCCAGTACTGTATCACATGAAGAACCTTGAAATAATAAGAAGATTAGTGAAGAAAAGAAAGAGGAAGTTAGTGGCACATAGAGTGCCAACACTATTTAACCTTTTAAGGAATGATAAAGATCCTTTACAACAACAGGAGAGAAAGGGCGTTTATAAATTTCTAGTGCAGGACGCACAAACGCACAGTGAAGTGGCCTACATAGGGGTCACAAGAACAACTTTGGAGAAAAGACTCGGAGAACATAGGAAAGACATTAGCCAAGCTAGGCTTACCACGTCACTGGCAGTTGAGGCCTACAACAAAGATTTAATTACAAAATGGGACGAAGCACAAGTAATAAAATCCCTCAGTACACCAACCCGACCAACCTTCACGGAGTCAATAGAAATATTGAAAAGGAAGAGAACAGAGAACATGTTGAATGAGAAACTGGCTTGGGAACTCCTCTCTCATGGAAATACGTAATTGAGAAAGTAATACAGCACTAGTAATGACAGCTGTAGTGTATATATTTTTCTTGTATATGAAAGCCTTTGAACTTTCTTATTTATTTATTAACAGTTAATTTGATTATATATTTATTATTTGTTTATTATAATGCTTATATTTTGTTTAGTTACCATAAGAAAATGTAATCGTAGAAACAGTTTTTAATTATTATTTAGATTTTGTATTCAGTTACCATGGCAACTGTGCATTCCTTCCAATTTTTGAGCTGTATTCGATTAGAATATTTTAGAATAAAGACAAACTTATTAAACTGCTTTACTTTCTACAATAAAGTTCCAAACACAAGCACACCAAAGCAGTGAAAAATAACTCAGTTTAATTTAAAATACAAAAATGCTTTCAGTATTAATAATACCATCCTCAGTTGTACATTTAAATACATAGAATAGAACAAAGGAACAATTCTTTAAAAATTTAACAGTAAATTCGAAAGAGATATAAATGTGAATAAAATAAACAATTGTATTTTAAATTAAACTAAGTTATTTTTCACTGCTTTGGTGTGCTTGTGTTTGGAACTTTAGAATATTTTATCTGAGGATGGCATAATTGCCGAAAATTGTTTGTAAAAGTGTTTAATAAAGTATTTTCTTAACTGGTATTAGTGCTAGATAATTTTGCGAAATAGTGAAATAAGTAGAAGCAGTAGTCTAGAAGTATATAAAGTACTTATTTTTAAAATTAAATTTATAATTGAAATTGAAATAGACTAATTTTGGGGCTCGTGGTGGTGATGTGCCTAGGGCTTCCAAAAGTATAAATGTGGCCCTGATTAAGAGGGTGTTTTAAAAGTGAAATGACAGAACCCTATAATTAAATTATTAATTAAAACAATAAAAGGCGGGAAAGTTCATAATATTTATAAATCATATTTTGGAAATTAAGCAAAAATCACTTTAAAAGTAATATACAGTGGTACCTTGGTTAACGACGGTAATCTGTTCCAGCGGAACTGTCGTTAACCAAAGCATGATTCCCCATAGGATTTAATTGAAAATTGATTAATTCATTACGGCTCCTTCTCTCAATCATAGTAAATATTAAAAATGCAGATAAAACTCATTTAAAAAGTTTTAAAAATATGGAAAATATCACTTATTTATTATAATTGCTACAAAAAAGAATAAATTTCATGAAAACAGTTTTTAATTATCAATCTCACCAGAAGGACAATTAGGCTCATTTCAGAGTTTTTTTGAGAAACGAACTTGTAAACATTGATTAGCAGCTTATAGATTCAACGATTATTATACAGATGAGATTTTATTTTGCGTTTTAATGGTGAACGAACAGTGACACGCATTCGCCGATTTATTGTCTATATGAACTGTAGGATGTACAGACTTTTTCTTCTTCTAATGGAATCTGAATTGCGACGTCACACCACTAGCAGGTGTCAAGTAATATATAACATAAACAAACAATAGAGTCAGACTTTGTTGGCAGAATTTTAAAATAATAATCGTCTAGAAATCATCTTCTAGTGAACTGATGCACGTCTATTAATTAAATAATTTGTTTTCATTACTATATGTTAACTATCATTTACTTAAATATATTTTTATATAATTAATATTGTTATTAAAATTTTATTAATTTTAATGACAGTTAATTATCATTTCTCCTTGCTGTAGTCACCAGTTTTGCATCACTTTACTGCATATATAAATAAATAAATTTTTAATCATAATATCGTTATTAAAATTTTATTAATTTTAATAATGATATTATCGGATTTGAATTGATTGTTAAATAAAATAACAATTGACTGAGCTAATTAATCACATGATGCGATGACAAACTGTTTTACAGAGCTCTATTTTGTTGAAAGTTCAGATAATCAGGAGTCATTAACCAAAGCATGCATCGTTAACCAAGACATTCTTTCCTTTCAAAAACTTGTTGTTAACCAAGGTACCACTGTATTCAGCAATATTTATCAAACTTACCAAATTCATTTGGGAATTATATATAATCGCTGGTAAAAGTGAGAAATTCCAGCATATTTATCAGATTTACCATCTTCATTTGGGAATTATGTAAAATCGCCAGTAAAAGTGAGAAATTTAGTGAAATTTATCAAACTTACCAAGATGATTGGTGATTATGCATAATAACCGGCAATTATGCATAATCATCAATTAATCACTTTTACTGTAACATATATATGATAACAATAGTTCTAGAAATTTATCAGTTATGGTTTTATTATTATTGAAAGATGAAATAAAGAAGTTAGCAAAAGGAGGAGGTTTAATTATGTATTACATTTCTCAGAATCTCTTTCAAAGGGACAGGGAACAGGAAAGATCCACAAAATATCTAAATCTGAACTATATAAATGACAGCATTATATCCAGCAAATACTATAATAATAATAACATAAAATTTTGAAAAATTTCAAAAATTGATTTCTTATAGGTTTGTCATTATCTTATATGCTTTATTCAATTTTCATTTAAAAAAATTTAAATTACAGATAATCCTTGTAATGGTTCCTCTTACAACACAGTTTTTACTTAACACATTTAGAAAATTAGATTTATTCTCCTATAACACACAACATTTTCATTAATTTTTGTAAGTCCACACTATGAACACACAATGCACACAAAATGCAATCATTGAGAAATACTTTGCTAAAGTTAGTCATAAATGCAATTTCACTAGTTTACTGAAAGTGGAATAATATGCAGTCTGTTTTTGATTTGAAATTGAGTTAAATGTCAACTATTGACTATTTTGTGTTCCAAACATTCAGTTTATGAATAAAAAGTAAGTTTTTATTCTTCAATAGAGGAATGTGAAATAGAAGAAAGTTTTTTATTCATTAATTTCTTTTGGGTATGTGTAATGGAAAAATTGTTTTGTAGCAGGATAGATTACAGATTTTATAAAGACAGCAGAAGATATACAAACTTTAATTGCAGAAAAAAATTCAGAAAGTGAAGTTAATATTGTAAAAAAGAAAAAACATTCTCGTTTTAACTGAATATTGATAAGGAAGATATAATTTTATTAAATGAATGTTACTTTGGCTGTATACTTTTTTCTTTTATGTATATTGTTTTTTAGGAATCTTACATATATATTTTTTCTCTATGTTTCATGTTATTAATATTTTTAAGTTTCTAATGTGGAATTAAAGAAAGTTATTTGCTTTTAATTGGTTTTGGAACATGACTTCCTTTCTGTATAGGCTCCAAGTTTCATATAACACAGTTTCACACAACACACAGTGGTTTTTAGAAACCTATCTAATATGTTATATGAGGGTTACCTGTATATTCATTTATTAATACTGACATCCTGTTAATATTTGTGTCAGACTATTGGATTTTCACTGTATCTGCGTTTTATATATGACGTTCTTATTAATTTACATAATTTTCAATTTTCAACATTGTTTGTTATAAAACTAATAGTTAAAAAATAATTTAAACTATTAAAAAGAGTCATTTAAAGAGTTTTAAAAATATAATTTAAAATAATACATTATACTGTTCTGAAGATAAGTTGTATTTTCAGGTCCCGAAGGTGCAAATCTTTTTATCTATCATTTGCCTCAAGAATTCACAGATAGTGATCTGACTCAAACATTTTTGCCATTTGGAAATGTTATTTCTGCTAAGGTTTTTATTGACAAACAAACCAACCTCAGTAAATGTTTTGGTAAGTATCATTAAAATGTTTTAGTTAAACAAATTAATACTTTAGATTTATTAACTCTCTCAATTTAATGTTATATTTTATAATTCCTATAAATTTGATTTTATTTCCTATTTAATGATAAAGAAAATAATATATTTTATAAAGTTATAATAATCTATTCTATAAATATTATTGGAATTCAATAGAATAATTCTTATCAGTTTCACAACTAATAGAATGATAGAAGTGGGTAAGTGGATAATAGGGAAAAAATTTCATATTTTTATGATATAAATTATTGAAATTATATGTAGTACATAGTATATGTCATGTAATATAACAGGAGTGGCCAAGCTTCATATCATTAAGAGCCACATAGGAGAATCTCAAATTCTTGAAAGCCACAATCAGTTTCTTTTTGGGTTAATGAGAGTCACATCAGTTTTTTGGTTAATCTTAATAATGGCTTCAAAATTATTTATTATATATTTTACATGATTTATTTCATTTAGATGCATACTACATTTTACAATAAATAAACAAATTACAAATACATTTTTTTAAATTAGGCAGGTATTTGCTCCATATTAACTATTGACTTTCATGCTATGGAGCCAGATTGAAGGTACCAAAGAGCCGCATGTGGCTCGCAAGCTGCAATTTGGCCGCCATTGCAATATAATATACTGAATATCCACTTTGATTGTACAGTTCGTTCCAAAAAGTTTGTTACCTAAGCAGAAGATGTTCGGCTTTCTTACAATACATACAAACCAATGAGATTAATTGGTTCAGGAGCGAATTTGAGTTTGCAGAACTTTGGACGATTCCATTTATTTTTTTCTAAGCAACAGGGTTAGGTAGGCTTACGGTTAGGATGTTTGGCTTTCTTACAATACATACAAACCAATGAGATTAATTGGTTCAGGAGCGAATTTGAGTTTGCAGAACTTTGGACGATTCCATTTATTTTTTTCTAAGCAACAGGGTTAGGTAGGCTTACGGTTAGGTGCTCAATCATTTTTTCCGAAAATTGATTTTGAGCATTTGTTAGGAAAGTTTCAATTTATTATTTACAAATTAATCTATGTTATTATTGTTTATTATTTACAAATTAATCTATGTTATTATTAATTTAGGCAAAATGAGCATTATATAATAACTAAACAAATAATTAAGCAATAAGTTGTTAAAGCACCAAGCAAATGCACCGGCAATAACATAATGGCAACTATGGGAAGTATTTTATTTTATTGTTTTATTCGAAAATCTATACTTCTTTCTGCGTTTGTAATAAAATTAAAAACTATTCCAATTGATTCTGCTTGATAAAGTGTTTATTATTCGTTAATTGATCAAATGATAAAAACCAAACGATATTTATTTCGTTCCATGATGACTTAATCGTCGGATTTAAAAAAGAAAATGTAAAAACGTGTGTGTGATTTTTGGCACACACGTTCAAACGTGTGTGCCAAAATCAATTCAAAATGAATTATTGTCTGTTTTGATTTTCTATTAATTTTTCTAATAAGAATTTATATTTGTGTATAAATATAAATACTATATATATTTTACATATATATAGTATTTTATGTTCTACCATGTCTTTAATGAAAGTTTGGTATAACGACAAAGTATAACAGATTTCAATTATTATATATTTAAGTTCTGTTCTGTTATCATACATAGATTGGTATAACGACAAAGTATAACAGATTTCAGTTATTATATATTTAAGTTCTGTTCTGTTATCATACATATATATATTCTATTATATCTGTTTCTGTTATTATATATTTTCTGTTCTATTTAATTTAATAAAGATATAACTATCTTTCATTTTGTATTTTTATTATTTTCATCCAAACATTATAAAACAATTAGACTTGATTTGCAAAGATATAAATGTTAATCTTAGTTTCTACAAAATTTCATTTTAAAAAATCATTTCTTATGAAATACTTTAGTAATTATATCATTAAATATTTATTTTGAACTAGTCATATATAAATATACATTTGCTTTAGATTTACCAAAATAATTGTCTTTCGAATATATATACTACTAATAAATCTAGTTTCAGCAATGTTTTAATTCATAAAACATCGCTTCCATTCTCAATATGAAATCTTTTTTCAATTTAAAGTTCAAAAAGTCATGTTTACGCAAATAAAATTTCATTCTTATCCTCGACAGGAATATATAAAAATACTCTATATATATAGTTTATATACTTCGCTGCCATTCTCAATATGAAATCTTTTTTCAATTTAAAGTTCAAAAAATCACGTTTACGCAAATAAAATTTCATTCTTATCCTCGACAGGAATATATAAAAATACTCTATATATATAGTTTATATATAATATATGGCGGCCAACAAATATTGTATATTTATATCAGCATATTAAAATTTTAAAAAATAAATCTGTAAATATCATACTCATAATTACTAATATTCAAAATTTAAAAATGATACTAGAACATGTTATCTATTTACTGAATTCATAACTAGAAAGTCTGCCCAGCTTGAAATAGTGAGCAGCGATTAGTATTTTCAGTTGAGAGTGCTGTAATCAACCCATATCATTTGTATACCTCACCCCTATTCTTAGTCAGAACGGACGCGTCCATTTTTAGCTACCACTATGCAGATTCGAACTGACAGACTTTATAACCGATCAACTTCCGGTAAACTCAGCCCCTGCGAAGCAGGTGACAAACTTTTTGGAACGAACTGTACATCATAGGTAAATTAGATTATATCAATTTTCTTCTCCATATCTTCACTAATTTAGATAAATAAATCATAATTTACATAAAAATTATTTTTTATGAAGGTTTTTGATCTGATAAAATGGATGAAACTGTTTGCAAGTCTGTTCAGTGAAGCAATTGTGAGAAAAAGAGGAATAAGATATGAATCAGCCAAGAGATTAGATTTTAAACTTCCATCTGAGAGACCAGATTTTGTTCTGGGTTCCAGATTTTTCAGGAGATTTGGGCTCAGTGTTGAAACCCTTTAATCTCATTATCAAGAGTACTAGTGATTCTGCAGTAATTTAAAAATAACCACAGGGTAATATCCTATGTAAGTTTTGGTGATATAATTGAATTAGCCAACCAACAAACCATAAAATACAAAAAATTGTGATGATCAGCATAGTTGAGAAAAATAATTTTGAACCAGTTTGATTTAGTGAAAATCTATGTTTAAAGGAAAACTGATTTTTTTTATATTTATTTACTTAATATACCTATTTAAATTGAAACTAATCAAGTACATTTCACTTTAAATCAAAAGTTAAGCATAACATAATTACTATAATAATTGTTCATCAGCAGATAAGCAATATGCTTATCTGTCATAAACATTTTCTGCCACATCAATATTCTATTAGATGTGTCTTCTGAAATAGAAGTTAATCAATATTTGAACTAGTTTGTTGATTAAATTCAATTAAGCTCCAAATCTTAAACAAAATATAAGGTAGCACCCATTTCTGAACTGCTACAGGCTCATCAGTACACAATAAGAACTATCAAAAGATTGAAGAATGATTTTCAGTAAGTCAAACTGGTTCTCTTCTAAACATCTGGAACCCAAAATATAACACACACTCTTAGATGAAATATTAGTGTGTGATCACCATTTATTGCAGTTTTTCTTGAGTTCTATTCATCCAGTTGATTTATAAATAGTTTTATTCATTTTATCATATAAGAAATCTTTCTGAACAATCATTTTTAAACTTACTTAAATTAGTTAACATATAGGGAACAGGAAATAGCATATTTTCAAAATATTATAAATAACAGCACTTAATGCGGAAATTAACGGTTGTTAGAATGCCTGAGGATGGTGCTAAGTCACTGAAAACGTTAGCATGTAATGATGATAATTAAACTTCTAATATGTATAACTGCGTATAGTGCTGTTATTTATAATATTTTGAAAGATAAGTTGAAAGCAGTTTTAACGTGTATTGAGAGAATGGAAATAGCATAATTTAAAATTCTGGTATAATTTTGTTTGTGAGAAAACTTGGGCTTTTAGGTTTGAGCTGACTTGTTCAGCAATTCTGGAGGTAAATCAAAATAATGCAAAATGAAGTATTGGTGTATACTTGATATACATTAATACTTCACTTTGCATTATTTCTGATGTTGCAATGTAAAACAATTAAGACTAGAAAATACTAGATCAACACAATACAAAGTAATATATATCAGGGTGGCCAACTTGCTTGTCATTAAGATCGACTTTATATGTTAACAATGAGTT
>AYEL01031140.1:0-23380 GCA_000484575.1 Olivierus martensii
AAAAATAAGTATTTTTAAAAAATGAAAAAAAAAAATCATTTATAAAAAATTTTCCTTATTTCATTAATTCCTGAAAAACAAGTATGGATTATTTGCAAAATTATATATATAATTTCTACTTAAACAAAAAGCTTAATTTTTACTTGTGCTAAATATTAAAAATTGAACAAATAATAGCATAATATAAAGTTTATATAGTGATGATCATAACTCCATAATAAGCAAATTAGATAATTAAACATGGCTAATTAATATACTTAAAATTTCAACAAAACAATAAAAAATAAATGATATTGCTGTTCTAAATAAATAGTAGCAAGATCATAGCATTATTATGCAAAAACTTTTTAAATAAACTAATATGGTCAGTGATAATATTCTTTTCATAAATTTGAAGAAATCAAAACCAACTTTATAAAATATTTAGGTTATTGAAGGTTATTTTACTTTTAGATATTTCTATATTAATTTAATGTAGAAATAAAACAACCATTAAAATACATTTATAACCATTAGAAGAGCAATTGTCTTTATTAATACAACATATCAATATTGTAATTTTAAAGCAATCTCATAATATAGGTTGTTTTCAAATTAAAAAAACAAATAAAGGCATATTTTTAAAAAATTTTTTACTAATTATAAATATTTGAATTATCAGCAAGACTAAAGAAATCTTACTTGGTCTGTGTACAAATGTTCTAGAAGATTGAGTGTTTGTGCTTGAGCATTACATCAAGAGCATATGGGTACTTGCTTTGTTTGGAATTATTACATACATCTAATTATCCAATGGTATCATGAAAAAGTTACACTAAATAAACACACAAAAACATTTAGTGTACAATCTTACTATATTATTGTCATAAGAAAATAGGCTTGCAGATAAAACAAATTCTAAAATTCTGCAAGAATAATCTTACTGATGCAAAGTATATACAAAAGATGAGATAAGCTCTGAAATTATCACAACAATAACAGAATGACCAAGTTTTAATTTTTAACACATTGATGACAGGCAAAATTTTTCCAAGGTCACTAAATACCATTACATGGAATCCTGACATGTAAAATTTTTTCTTTTAATGGTCACTATTTATTGCTTTCTGATATGACTGCATATTTTCTGTTTGCCATCCGTTAATAATCATCATATTTTTAATTCTACATAATTTTCCACTTTTTACAATATTTACGAACATATTAAAATTTTTTAAAGATAGATATCTAACTAAATTAAAAAGCTCATATCTATCTTATTTATATGTAAAATTTGCAAGTGAATTGTAATAACTTTAAAATTTCTATGAGCTTTTTAATTTAGTTAGATATCTATCTTATTTATATGTAAAATTTGCAAGTGAATTGTAATAACTTTAAAATTTCTATTGTGTCATGATTAAATAAATATAGTAAGACCCCATTTAATATGGGGGATACGTTCCAAAAAACCAAGCGCTAAATGAAACAGCATTAAAGAGGTCATCTTAACACAAATAATGGACAAACTAAGCACTATGCAGAAATAGATCTTTATTTTCAGAAAGAAAGCTTTCAATCTTTCTCAACAGGTATCAGTCAACTAATGTCAACCTCACAGAGTTTTTAGACAATTTATTTTATGTAACCTTATACTGTATGTGGCCAAAATGGATGCACTGGCTAATGTCAACCTCACAGAGTTTTTAGACTATTTTATGTAACCTTATACTGTATGTGGCCAAAATGGATGCACTGGCTTGGCAGGGCAATAATTTAGCTCGTGTCACCGGCCATCTGTGTTCCCCTAACTATGTAAACAAACCTGGAGAAATCTCCCGGCTCTCTGTTTAAGGGTGACATTAGCTGACGAAGACCTGTTGAGAAAGATCAAAAGCGTTTCTTTCTGAAAAAAAGATCTATTTCTGCATAGTGCTTAGTTTGTCTCTTTGCTATTACAGTATTAGTTGCAGAATGTCTACAGCTTTACAAATAATGGAGATAGGTGAAACAGGACTTTGAATAAAAAATATACATACCATTTTCAATTATTTTATTTTGTAACATGTGTTATCAGTATTGTATTACATTAAATATAGACATTTTTTATGGCTAATATCAATTTGTATTTATGATTTATAAATACAAATTGATATTAACATTCATACAAATTCATAAAAATCAAAAATATTCAAGTAAATAATTTATGTTTGTGACAAGGTTCTTCCTCATTTGACACTATACTTTAGTTAAGAAGTCATCTAATGTTGTTTGTTTTTACCTCTTTTGTTAACAAGCAATTGTCATTAGCAAGGCATTGCATCCATGACACTGTCTTGCCTTTGAACTTCTACCAAAATTTGGATAATTTTGCATAAATTGATTCATAATTTCTGTAATATTGGCTAAACTTATTTTTAGAAAAATCCATTTCAAGTTCCACAATAAACTTTCATATGTATTGCACTGCACTGATATTAAACACACTGAGATGATATAAGAGTATCAAAGTAACAAATTTGCATGATTTCAGATTTATGAGAGCATAACTGCTTGAAAAACTATGGAAAAATGAATCAAAGTAAACTTTCATATGTATTGCACTGCACTGATATTAAACACACTGTGAGATGATATAAGAGTATCAAAGTAACAAATTCGCATGATTTCAGATTTATGAGAGCATAACTGCTTGAAAAACTATGGAAAAATGAATCAATAAAAAATATAGAATTAAAAAAAAAAAAACTGCATAATATTGAAACAATGTTAAGTGGGGCTTTACTGCATATCAATATCTTTTGTTAAAACCTTATTATCGAATCAAAAGTTTTTTAACAAAAAAGTTGCATAAAATAGATAATAGCTTTAATCACTTATTTATTTTTATTCAATTTTTTTATAAAATTTGTTTTAAAAACAAACAACATTGACTGTTATATATGCTAATTAATATTTTTAAAATTGTTTCTTATTACATCTGAAACATTTTCTTATAAAGTGCTTAATTTATGGATTTATAAATGGTTATTTATTTCTGAATTTTTTTTTCACTTGAATTTAAAAAGAGATATATTATAATTACCTTTTTTTTTACATAACTGAACAACAACAACAGTTAAAATTAGATATATTTTTAATTTTATTATTCTATTGGATTTCTGGTCTATAGAGAAAGAAAGGCATTAAAACCTACAGCAGTATAAACAAATAAAAAAGAAATTTAAATGTCCTCCCAATGATCATTTCAAAAATGATCAATTTTATTAAAGAATATTGAGGAAAAAGGTTAAATATATAAATTAATATATCTTAGAATATTAATATTGTGAAAAAATAATTTTAATTGCTAATTATTGTTCTAATTATAAAATATTTTTGCTCCACCTAGAGAGAAAAAATTTAATTGAAACTAAAAAAAAGAAAAAATAAATTGATAAACTTGATATTTATACATTTATTTCTATTTAGACTATAAAATTAACAAAAAATATAAGAAACAAGTGAACATTAAAAATTGTTATAATTCAAAAACTAATAGAAATAAGTTTCGATAACCTACTAGAAAATTATAAAATGGTTTTATTGAATGATATATGTAAGTATATAATATAAATCTATAAAAAAAATGAAAAAATAATATTTAAATAAAGAAGTGAATTTTCAAATTATTTTTTTAGTCAATTCAAAAATTAAATAAAAGATGTTCAAGAAACTGAAGATATAAATTTCAAATTTCATCAGAATCAAACAAATAAGCAATTAAATGCAATTTAATAAATTCGGAAAAATTTTGGAAACCATATAAATATAGCTGGGAATAATATAATTGAAGATCGTAAGCTGGACTTCAAATATGTTAAGATTGTTTTATAAGATCTTGAAAACTGAATTATCTTAGATTTTTATCAAAAATTCATTAGTATTCACAATGATGACATACTACAAAACCTGACAGTAAAGATTTATTATTTACAACAACTTAATCATATCTATATAAGAATTAATGACAAAATTAATTGAAAACTGTATAAAGTCTGCATGAATAATGTCCATAGTTCATTTGGAAAAATGATATATTTATTACAATCAGTAACTTTTATATTTTTATTGGAAAAATTTATAAATATATACAAATTATATTTTAACATACTATTCTTTGTTAACAAAAAATGTTCTTTATATTCTCTTATAAAGAACATTTATTTTTAGCAATTTATTTTCTTCAAATTATGTTTTTTTTGCAACTTTCTTTAGAAGTTTAGATAAGAACTATTATTATTATTTGTGTTTCTTTTTTAAACACAATAAATGAAACAATAAATTTATAAAACAAAAACAATTATAAAGTTTACGTAGAGAAAATATAATTAACAAATGATGATTTCAAAATAATGCAATTTTTCCTCACAAACAAAATTACGATAATATAGGGTATCTAGCAATACGATAATAACGAATCACTATTGAACAATTATATATTAAATTTATTGAATATGTAACCTTTAATCTAATAAATTTCATTCTATCAATAAATTTTCTTAAAAGGAAATGATATACACCTGGGGAAATGACGTCATAAAGAAATTTATTAAATATATCATCAATTTTTAATGTTTTAATTGAACGATCCATATAAAGTATCTTTAAACTGTTAAACTAAATATCATAAAATCTGTTTTATGATGATAACAGTTTATTTTTAATTCAAAATTTTCACTTTTAAATATTTTAATTGAAAATTAGGGTTAGTATCAGCAAACGATCAATTTGGCCACTAAAAACTTAATACTTACTATTCTGGATTCATAGTTGACATTATAAGTATTCTAATAACAATTCAGTTGTAAGAAGGCTTTGTTAATATGAGTTTTGAGCGATTAAATACCGTTTAATAAGTATCGAGCAATCAATATGGCGTCCTCCTCCTTCGTTTCGATTCACTCAGCACTCTAGAATGACGTCATTAGCACGCGACGTGGCATTACAACAGCGACACATTATAATGATGTCACAATTTTTAAATGAGAGATGTCACAACTTTTAAATGAGATATAAACAAATATAGAATTTTAATTATAAAATCGATTTATCGAAAGTTTGATAATTCTAATAAGATTTGTGACATAAATAATTACTGAAATAGATGAAAATTAAGCTTACATAAACAAATTCAATTTTGTTTTTGTATATGGAATAAATTCATCTTTCAGCCAAATGATATTTAAATGCTCGGAATTGAGTTTGAGTTTTACACAATTTATAAATATCAAAGCTGCAATCTGAATTTTGATAAAAGTGTTCAAAATTCTGATATTGCAATATCTAATATCTCCCCTCGTGATGATATGCAATGTAACAAGATGATATTGATTTGCATGTTTAGCAAACTGCTAGAAAGTTTAATTTTGTTTAATCGTAATTGAAAATTATCATTATCTCAGAACTCATAAAGTATAAAAGTTGTGCTTAAAAACACGTAATTTTAAAAACGTTTAATGTTATTTAAAGTAAACGCAATTTCATAACAATTATTTGGCTAATAGAGGCGTGCTTGATCTGAAGCTCGAAGATAAACATATTAAATAATTAGGCTAGAACAAAGATTTTCTAAATGAAGTAGGATTCAACAGGCTAGGAGAAAATGGATGAGAGCAGACAACCATATGTCAAACAGTGGGCACACATGCGCGCTTACGATAATGACAGTGGGCTATAGCAAGGAAGAGCACGAGGAACACTGCTGTAGCTCAGCGTTTCCTGTGCTCTTCTCTACTGTGGCCCTTTGTCGTCAGATTTAAGTTATGTACAGATATTATATAACAACTTAAATCATATTAAACCAGTGAATACAATTACAAAGTCAGGGAAAGAGAAAATGGAATTATTTTCTGACTTAAATTCTCCGGTGACTCATGTAATTGGAAACATGTTTAGTGGTTTCCAAACACCCTAGGAGAAGATTAAGGGGATATAGAACAACGAACATGGGGAAATAAAGTCCGAAGGAGGACGGAGACAAACTCCAAGAAAATCCAGCCTTTTTAATTATTCAACTTATTAGGTGAGAGAGGAGGGATTCTGAAACGACAAATCAGAACAACATTTGAAATTCAGTACTTCCCTATAAAAGCTCCCTGATAGAGTGATACTTTTACTTTTCATATTTTTGACACTTTTTACTTTTCATTCTATTTTATTCTTTCTTTTCGGAGAACATCCCGATGAATCAAGAAGAAACGAAGGATATCCGACAAGATGAATGAAAATATATGTGAACTTCAGTAATAAAAAGTGCGAGTTGGTAATTTGATAGTATTTTTTTTACGTTCCTACCACGATGATTAACATCATCATATCCCTGTATGTAATGGTGTCCATTGAAAAATCGCCTAACAACAGATGTGGAGTAGACAGCTGATCAATTAATAATGTATAGTTCGCTTCATCTAGTCGTTCATCAGGGGGTAGGATAGATTGAATATAATGTAAAGCAGAATCAACCGAAAGACGATAGCAATCTCCTGAAAATTGGATTTTAGGCTAAGTGCCAAGGATGGAATGTGGTGGGCTACAAGGATTGCGGCTCCACCACGGCCTGATCATGGTTGATATTGTCTTTACGGTGGATGCTATATCTTTTCAACGAGAATGTATCTCCAGATTTCATGTGTATCTTCTGAGGAGCAAAAGAGGAGCAAAGGAGGAAAGAAGGAAGAGACTAGGGACCTGATATAAGCAAGATCGTAGTTGTAGACCACGACAATTCCATTGAACAATGAAACGGCGCCAACTTCTAACCTTTATTGTCGGATAAATAGAAAGACGGAGTTGTAAGCCGGCCAGAGGAGTACGTGGAATACGAGTTATCTATTTTTGACCCGGCTGAGATACCGCCTGGGGCTGATATCTGATCCACCCGTTTTCTTTTGATCGGACAGTCTTCCTATAGCTTTTTGGTCCTGTATAATTATTCCGATTATGTCCCGTGTGTTTAATAAAGTATTGTTTAAAACTTAACAGAAACCAAACATTATTAGAAGTTATGTAGGAGTGAGCTCGAAGTTCCCCCTTCCTTCTTCTCAAATGCTTTCCCTTTTTATGGTGAGGCGGGATGTACTATCTGTATTTCTTCGGAGCTATCTCCGGACATTTCTTTTCGGTAGAAGCTGGTGTCTCTATTTGTTGTTTTCTCTACTTCTATTTTCTTTTTGAGTTGTCGGTTCTTGCTCTGTAAAGATTTGCCAGGATTACTTACAACAGATAATACAGTAGCTGTTGATGTTGATGTTTTTATGGATTTTCTTTGACTTTCCAGGTGGGCAAGATATTTCTATCTGAATAACGATTGGAAATGGTGTTCAGAGTTTTCACAACAGATGGAAAAGTCTTCGCCACGTGGAATGAAGCGATCTGTTTACGGGCCTCAGCGTACGAAATGTTCTGATTAAATGTCTTTCTGGATCCTTCATGCCGGGCAAGATCAAGACTAAGCTGGATGATTTTCTTTGCAATTGATGCAACATATTTGGACAAGCAAATTTCATCACCGTGGTCTTCCTTACCATATTTTGGACTGATGGCATTTTCAGATCTTCGCACACGACCATAGCGCTGGCATTGAAACCATCATAACAGATTTGGCACATATGGTTTAATGCGACAAAGTAAATACTGCATTGATTGTTTCTGAAAGTTGAGGAATACTGAATATTACCTAATAGTTATACTACATCAGCAAATCCCTACAGTAACTCCTGATTAACTCTTTTTTTAATTTCTGCTTTGTTGCAGTTCGATCACTATCGCCAACGTCAGATCACTATGGAATTAATGTTTTTCTGCCATCTTCCTATCTCAGATACCATTTAAATTTTGTCACGAATAAATTCGTTGTACAAGTCTCTGAACTCGCAATATTTTGCGAGAATATACAAAGCCGTTACTTATTCGTCTATCGATTCTCCCTCTTTCTGCTTAAAGGATGTCTTTTGATGAACTTTTTCTCGAACAATTCTACAACTTTGTCATTATCGACAAAGCTTGAAAGAATCGTAAATTTCTTGCGCCGTTTCGCCCATGCGGTATAACAAAGAAGCCACTTGGTACGTACTGGTTTACTATCGAGATACGTTATTTCACGGTATAATTCAAATATTTTGATATATCTCAATCAGTCCAGAATTTTTAAAGTCGAATTCTTTTTGAGATCGACTATTACTATCAGGGCCAGCTCAACATATGATCAAGAAATATGACGCCAATATTTAATAGGCAACAAAGAGCGCTGGCGCATTTTGTATTTCATTATTATTATTATTATTATTATAGTAGTAAAAGACAATTATTTTTGCACATATTTTAAACTGTGAGCGGACTGAGTGGCCGCTCGGGTGAAGGGCAAGGAATCATGCAACAATGTAATAAACGGTAATAAAGATATATACAGTAGATTCAACAAATTTATTGTATACAATATTCGGTACACAATAAATTGATAGACTGCAAACAAAACGATAACAGAAAAATAATAATATTTATGTAAGCGTTTATATTGCAACCAATACAGAACGATTCAGAGTTTATTGTGAATTGATCAAGCGACGAGATGTCTACTGTTTGCGGTTTTATGTTTTTAATGGATTTATGTATGTCTTATTGATTTTGTTACGAATGTAACAAAATCAATACAACATACATTATTTTTATTGCAATGAAATAATAAACTTAAACACTAATGTAACTAAATAATCTTAGTTTTGTTAAAACATTGTATGTAGAAATGTGATAAAATATTATTTTACTTACTTTAGCAATGTTGGAAAATGTTATAAAAAAATAAAAGTTTTGTAAAGTGCGATATTTTATGAATTTATTTATTTTTTAAATTGACGACTTGAGGGGGCACAACAAAAATTTTCTCTCGGGGCGCTAAAAGTTCTAGAGCCGATACTAATTACTATTATTAGACAAGGGTGTTTGATTAGGTTAGTTAAATTAAATTACGCCACCATATCCTCATTGGATATACCGTATCTGGCAGCGGCCACTTGTAGAGCCCATTACAGGCTGGCCAACACCCATCATGGGGTCAACCGACGGTTAAAGGATGGGGTCAACGAGCCGGGCCCGGACCCCTCCTGAAAAACTGGAAGTGTGAAATCCCGGATTTGAACCCGGATCCTCCAGGATGATAAACCAAAGCTTTACCATGCGGCCATCCGGCCGGATGTTTGATTAGACATTATTTTCTTATACATATATCATTCCTTGGATTAGTCCTGATCACATACACCTGACACTATATATTGTTTTTTGAACATTTTTATTTAAAAATAACGATATACAAGAGAAATGTTATCACGACTCCCACACACTAGCTGACACTCTAGAATCTGTTCTGAGATGCCTGTCCCTTGCCGAACTTTTTCTTTTAACGTCTCGCCTGTTGCGATGTCATGCAAACAAACAAAAAGAGCTCCAAATCACACAGAAATTTGTGAAATTTCAAAACTTCGCAGCGCCTTTAGGTACTTGGCGCCGTCGTGGGCTACACGTGTTCTATATACGACGAGGCTCTGAAATGTTAAATAATAGTCTTGTTACTTTCGTGAACTACACATTCAGCATTGCTTGTAATCGGAGGAATAAGGGTCAGCTATACCCTACGTACAAATAGTGACAAACAAAAAAAAGAATAATAACAACTGTTTTAATTTTTTTAAACAATTATCTGCTATTGTTGAGCACTCTATAAAAGATTCTGAAGAATGAACTGATTAAATTAGGATATTTTATTCTTATTAAATTATTACTATGGACGACTACACGCTAAACAAAATGCTTTGCAAAAGGCAGCTGAGAAGAAACTCAGAAAAAAATACTGGGAAAAGAATTCAGGATTGGTTTCGACAAACTTTTAGTCCTGCTGCATCATCATCTGTTCTTTTGCAAAAGTGGAGTCGTACTTACGTGAAACACAAAAGTATTCAGAAATTTCAAAAGGTTCATTCTTCGTTTAGACAATTTGACACCTCTTCTATATCTGTATCGAAGGAAAAGGATATCGAAATAAGAAAAGAGACGCAAATGAATGAGCAACCATCAAACGACAATATAAGAATAAAAATTAATAATTTAAATCGAAAATGCCTCAAGGGAGAGAAGAAAAATGTGAATTATCCAATACAAAAATCAATTGATTATCAACTACCTCTTATTATAGATATTAATTCTAGTCGAGATTCTTTCAGTAATTCCTCTCAAATTTCTTCTCAATCATTTACAGATAATGAGATCATTCCAAAGAATAATCTTAGAAATTCTTCAGAGATATCTTCTCAGTTGCTGACAGATCATAATAAAATTCAAAATTCATGGAAAATTTTTGACAAAACTTACAACCAGTCTCTAATTAAGAACAATGTCGTCCAGAATATAAGATCACAAAATCATTATTTAATAGAGGAAATCAAGAATACTGATTCAGTTTGTCATGAAAAATATGATCGATCAGCTACGGAAATGATTTTGAATAAAATAGACGAAAAGCATATTATATGGATGAATGCCTTTAATAGAAGCAAAAACATAGAGGTCAGAAGTAAACATTTGTTACAAGAAGCTCAGAAGAGGAAAGCAAATTATAGAAAATCTTTGAGAATTTTCATGACTAAAATGATGCATGATTTTTTGGCTGCATTAATTCAAACTTGGTGGAAAACTGTTTTTCAGAATCGAAATGTTCCAAATTCGACAAAATCAATAGTATTTGGCCAAATGATTCGCGTTAAAGTTACCAGTCTTCTTAAAAATTTCCTGCGAGAATTGGGAATCATAATTATCCAAAAATGGTGGAAAAGAACTATTTTACAATCAAAGGGAAAGATATTTCTTTGTGAGTTGCGACAGCAACAGCAGGAAAAAATTGCTCATGATTTATGGTTATCAGCATATGAAGATACCGAATTAATTGAAAATTTATTGATGAGATTGAAGAAGAAGATCGCTTTTGGAAATGGCAGATTCGGAATTAAACTGATAAAGCAACTCGAGAGAATAAAAGAAGATTTCGTAGTGCTTACAATTCAAAATTGGTGGAAAATTTTTAATCAGTTATCATCGACTGACATCATCTGTAAGTCTTATGAAAAGCATTTCATGTATGGATTTCTCATTCGATTCCGTTTAAGAAATTTGTTCAAAAACACCGAAGAAATGTGCTTTTCTATTCTGCTGCAACAATGGTGGAAAAATATCCTCAAAAAACTCAAATGTGGATGCATGGACATGGAGCAAAAAGAAAGAGAGAAAACAGTGATCATTATACAAACATATTGTAAAGGATTTTTTCAGAGAAAATATACAAAAATGATGATTCTTCATTTTAAATTACACAAAGTTAATGATAATTTAGCAAATTTTAAAATAAATGCAGATAAGATTAAAACTGAATACGAATTAGAAAAAAGCACTATTCAACCGATTTTCAGTTCTCAACAAGAAATTGCAAAGATAAACTTAGAATTTCCAGTAAAATCATTTTCATATCAATTGACCACTAATTCTACAATGAAGCACGAAATATCCAAAGTAATTATCACCGAAGAAGAGTATCCATTGAAATGTCTTCTCGAGAACGATGCTGTACAAACAGAATTTCAACTTCTAACAAAAGGAAAACTGATATCAGATTCATTAGTTCCAATTCGTAACGAATTAATTAAAACAAACATTGAATTTATTGAATTGTGGAAATTAGCGATATTTTTGATAAAACATCTAGATAACATGTGTAATCTAATTAAAGAAAATATGAAATTTATTATTGACGGAAAAGCGGCTAAAGAATTTATTAAAGTTTTAAGAAAAGAAATAATAATTACAATATTTCAAACAAAATGGAAAATTAAAAGTAGAGAGTTATTTTCGAATGCACAGTTTGGAAACTGGAAAAAGTGGTCTGCAATTAGAAAAATATTAAACTATATATTAAAAGACATCGATGATAACATCTCTGCTCTGATAATTCAAAGGAATATTCGCAGATTTTTCTTCATATTGCATGCAAAAGAAATTCTAATAAAAACTAAGTTAGAAATTTTAAACAATCGCAAATTCGAAACTACTTTTCTTTCTCCCTTGCTGAAATATCAGGAAAAAATGATGTCAGAAACTCGGTTGATATCAAAGTTCTCGGCTAATAAACATATAACTACTAGAAGGAACATTTTGATGGACACTCGTCATATAAAAACTGATCTGAAGGATTGCTTAGAAACACTGAATATGTCATCTATCAGTTATAAGTATCAACTGCGTCTGAAAGAACTTATTAATATCATGCAAAACGAATTTTTCGCCCTAAATGTACAAATTTGGTGGGGTTCTATGAACAAGAAAATCCCATTGACGGAAAATCAATTCAAAGCGAAAAAAATTAAATCCTTTTTCTTCGGATCCTTAATGAGGAAGAACTCGAAGGCTTTGATGGAAGAAATAGAAAAGAAAATTGCTATTAAGTTTATTGAAATTTGGTTGAAATCTTTACAGTTGGTAGAAGAAGACCGTCGGGCCTTGATAACTATTCTGAAACGAGATAAGAAAATATGGATAAAACTATCCAGCTTCACAAAAATTCATATTCAGGATCTAATTTATATTGCAGAAAAATTTAATCATTGCTAAAAACTAAGAATTTTTTAAAATTTCAAATCATAAATCGTGTTTAAAACATTTTGTTTATAAGATCTGAAAAAAGTTACATTCAAAATTCTTTTGTATATTGAAAATGATATATACAATATTTATCATATATATTGTACTGAACATATTTTTTTCCTTTAAATAATTTACAAATGCGCTCTGTCGACCTTGGTAAATGATTAAAATAGAAACTAATTCTAAATTAAAATTTCTATTTAATATTTATATTAATTTCTAAGTACAGTAATTAAATAGTTGGTATATTACTTAATAATAACTTTAGAAAATACTATGAAGGCAAATATTTTGGCTATTTTTTAAATTAATATTCATTGCAGTTGGTAGTTAGTAGTCTAGGTAACTGGTATGTTTAACCGCGTAATTTATTATGGAGAAAGAGGATTATCGCATTTTCTGCGAAAATAAAGACCATTTCAACGATATAGTTGATATTGTTTCACAAAATATAAATAACACCATCGATAAGCGTGTTATAAATGATGATGAAAAGGAAAAGGGCAAAAAACGATTCTTAGAAGTAAGTACCATTTTTTGAAATTCATTTTTTTGTACAATTGCATACATTGCAAAACCCAGCAAAAATGGTAACGTTCGATAGGGGGGTCGAGACATGCAAAACATCCCTAATGAACTAGGGGTCAAATGTTAACGAGATATACAGGCTGAAAGTTTCACAGTGCATTTGGTTTGACACTACATCCAAAACAAATTTTTAGAGGCTGAAAAATAAAACATCTACAGTTTATATTTAAAAGTTTACTTCTAAATGTAAAATACTTTAACTTTCAAATTATACTTTATATAGTATTTGTATTTACATTTACTTAGAACATCAATTATCCAAGTTAATTGGGACCAAGGGTGTTGGTTACTCAAATAGTTCAGATAATCATCAAACATATATGAAAATATCCAGTTTATACAAAAAAATGTAATAAGATCTATTATTAAATTATTATACACAAGGCTATTACTATTGTATTTTAAAATATGAAGTATTATAAAAAATAATATAGAAAATTGTTTGTAATGACCAAATGATCACATAATTAGTAAATACATCTGTACTTTTAACATCTGTAATGATAAAAATAAGTCTATGGTATATTGCATATATCTTTGAATAAATAATCTCTGGAAATAATGCATTAAGTGGCAGAAGTATAACAATGTACTAAAAAGAAGGTATAACTTTTTTAGATTGCAGTAGTTTAGACAATTGATGTTTGAATAATCCATTCTACATATATTAGAAATTTCTAATAATTTCATTCTTTTATATTCTGGATTAAAAAAATAAATATTAAATATTTTTCTAAATTATTTTAAGACTATAATAATATTCCTACTTATGGATCAATTTTTGATTTATACTAGAGCCATTCTTGAATTCTACTTACCATTCTTGAATCCACTGCATCTTATTACTTCTTATTTCTTTGTGAAAAATAATGTTTCCTATAAAAACTCATTGAAAAATTTTTAATTTGTGATGAATATTAGGGGACTAAATAAATTTGTGGGGTTTCACAAATTTATTTTGATATAAACTATGTGGAACCTATTGTAGATAGTGCTTATCTGCAAGTGTTCTTTAATGATAAAAGTGATACTTAATCATTTAATTGCTATTAAGTATGAAGTGTGATGTGATAAAATATTGGAAAGGGATGAAAAATAGTTGTTTCAATTACTATATTTCAAGTATGTCTACTTTGAATATAAACTTTGTACAAACATTGTATAAGCAAGATAGACACAATATTTGGAAATGAGACAGTAAGTAAATACACAGCCAAACACATTGCATTGGAAATGAAAGAAAATGTGACTCTGAAGTGAAGTTGTATCAAATTTAGATCATTACAATGAATTGGGTTTTAATTCACAACAACAACAGCACTAAGGCAGGAACACCAATCATATAGGTAAACAAAAACTTAACTGTAATATAATAGAAGCACTTTTGATTTATTAAAAAAATCCTCCTCAGCTACCTTTAAACATTATGAATCTACACATTCCATTTAGAGTTCTAAGATGTGGTTACTGTAGTAACCATAAATAAACAAATTTAAGTACAGTCGGTTCCATAAAGTTTTGTACCTACCTCGTAGGGGCTAAGCTCACCGGAAGTTGATCAATTGTAAAGTCAGGTACTTGTACCGAGATTCAAGACAGTTTCAAATGGACTTGTCTGTTGTGACTGAGAATAGGGAGGGAAGTATACGTGCGGGATGTGCTCGTCACGTGCTCTAAACTGACAAGAATAAGCGATAGAGACTGATAGCAGCATCGGTAGAGCGTCTGCCTACTGTTCCGAGGAGCCGAGTTCGAATCTTGTTTGGAGAAACATTTTTTTTTTTTCTTTGGTCAACATATTAGTTTGTGTTTAAATTTTAAACAATGCAATTAAAATATAAACGGTTTAAACATTTTCCAGACAAATGTGCAATATGGTGATGTGTTCATCTGAGGTTCTAAAAGATGCTTTAAAATTTAAAAAATAAATTTTCTGACTTCGCTTTATTTTATATTTTAAGTTTGAATAAACTAGATACTACATAATAATTTCTTTTTTACATTTATTAAACTCCGGTATTTGCTAAAATCTTTTAATATTTTCTAATATTGATAGGTTTAAACATCTTTCGGAAAAACAAAACATAAAAGCATTTAAGAAATTCCATATAACTGCGACATTAGCTATCAGCATTTTTTTAAGAATTACTATCGAGTATTGGTCTCTTTATCCACCCTTTTATCCGATAAGCTAGTATTATCTAGCTACGCTGTGTTCTACAATGGACAAAATTCACGTGACGTCGTAGTCACGTGTTTTAGTGAAAACATTGTAGTTTGCCTAAGTTTAAACGAGAAGGATTATAACTAATTCGTGCTAGTTTATTTACTATATTTAAGAAAAAAAGCAAAATATAATTTTATTATCATTTCTAATAGCATTAAGTAATTTCATTTTTAAAGTTACCGGTACTATTTACTCTAATATTATAATTTATATAAGCCTTGAATTTTTATTATATATTTAATGGATATCACTTCCAGATATATGTAGTTCATTACATTATAAGGATTTTAAAATTTTCAATTTAAATCGTATTTATTGTTAAAAATATAAGAAACTGCATTTTTACAGAAAATAATAGAAAGTATGAATAAAATTATTGATCAAATCAGGCATTCCAATTTGTTATTTTCTGATGATGATTAAGTTAACTGGTGAGAAAATTTAGTGATATAATAAAGTAATTTTGTTCTATTAAACATTTGATCTTCATTAATAGTATGAATACAATATATATTATTCATATTATTAACAATCATAAACCAAATTTTCCATTAATAATGAACAAGAAGCTAAATATCTTTCTACTGTATTATAAGGTTACCGAAATTTCCTAGCTAGGTAAAATATGATCCAAATAAACCCAAATATAATTCAAAATTGCTATGAACTTCAAATGTGCAGAAATAAATATATTACAATTGATGTTTAACTCATAGCCCACAGTTACCCAACTGTGAGATTGTTCAGACTAAACCAAAATAAAATGCCATTATTAGAAACCAGAATGTTTTCTGTAAATGGTGTAAACTACATGAAAATAATTTCCATATGTAGATACTCTTCAAGTATATAATTAGCTATTATCTACAGCTTTTGGCATTATTACCGTAAATAACATAAACTTCAAATACACCGAAAACGTATGTTTCAGGATTATGACTTTGATACACCTCTTTGTCACTCTTGTTTTATTCAATAGCGAGTGGTATAACAACTTATCTCTTGGTTGCGCATATAATATTAGTGATAATATGCACCATTTTTGTTTCATTAATAACAAAATAGGTTAGTACATTATTAATAAAACAAAAATTCCCTACAGAACATCCAAAGTCATCTTGCAGACAAAAAAAATTAACACGTGTAATTAAAATTACCCACCCCCGTTGCTATGACATAAGTTAATGGAATCATCCGATACTCGGAGAGTTCGAATGATTTGCCTGAACTGATGAATCACATTGCTTTGAACTATTGGAAGGAAGCCGAACACCTTCCGCTTAGGTACAAAACTTTATGGAACCGACTGTACATATGTACTAAACTAAAATTATGCACTTTAAGAAATGATAAAATTATATGATTATGGCAGTGTAAGAGAGAAAAAAGTGAACTGGGTTTTATAATATTTTTCCATCTGTTTGTTGTTTTACATAAACTAGTCTGGTTATTTCTTGATTGAGAACAGTTTTTGATTTTTTTTCTTAATTAAGAATTTTTTATATAATGGAACAGAAATGAATCTTGTATTATATTTCATTAATTTTTAATTAATTATTGAAAAAACAGATATCCGCAGTTACTCTATATCAGCGATTCCTAACTTTATTTTAACACAGAACCCTTCTAAACGTGGTACATATTTTTGGAACCCTATTAATTTATATTAAATAATAAATGTAATGTATGTTGTATAATGCTTTATTTATATTCAATAAAACAAAAATCTGAAACTACAAGCAAATTTTGATGGCCACTGGTATTTACTGGCTTTGTAGCAAATAGGGCTCTCGGATTGGATAGACATCACTGCTATCTACCATTCAAAAAGAAATTACAGCAGCTGAGCAATAGCGGATATATATTAGGCGAGTTCAGTTATTTGTTCGGTGAAACACTTTTTATACCAAATGCACTCAAAGCGTTTGGATATTAGATTTTAGACTTTAAATTATAAGTGTGGAAATATTTCTTTGTATAAAATTAGTGAATTTCACATGGAACCCCAGCAACAATTGGGAACCACTGTGCTATACTACGATAATTGAAAGTGAAGAATTTCATAATTTTTAAATATTTTATTATAAATGTAAATAATCATATTTTAATAGGAATGTAATAAATTCTGTAATAAACAAATTAATATTTATTAAACGCAGATTAATTTAAATTTTATATACTCTTCACACATTTTAAAATATCTTATTGTTTACTATTGTTTAGAAAAAAATATAAAAAATTGACTTTTGATAGAGGATGAAACTTTCTTTAATAACAAGAGTGTCACTCATAAGAATAGATGAAAGCAAAAATTGTGTGAGGAAACTTAATGAATACAGTTTTAAACAGAGCCATATGACATATGCTGCTGGAAAGCAGGGGAATTTTTAACAACTCATATACAATATGGAGCTGAACATCAATGTGTTAAAAAAATTGCATTAGAATGAGTGATTTGACAATGACATCCTGTGAGGGATGACTGATCATCATTGTTAATGATGAACTGAAGGCTACCTATGGCCCAATTATAGAAATGAAATTTCACAAGGCTATGGCTTGCACTTTAGACTTTGGTCTCAATAAACTGCCATGGAGAATGGATTTCAGAAACAGAGTCTAGTGAAACTATGGCTTAAAATATCACTATTACATTAAATATTTCTCTAATCATAAACTATCAAGTTCTGCTATCTATAAGAAATACAAGTAATCCACAAGCACTTAAAGCAGGAAAAATACACAACTTATTATATGAACTAAGTTGCTAATAATAAATTGTGTATTTTTCCTGCTTAAAATGCTTGTGGATTACTTATAAATATATTTCTCACCCTGAGAAATTGAATTTCTTATCCAATCAGTGAGTTCACAAATGATGTCACTAAAATGATCGAGTTTTTGAGCATTCGTGGTGCAAAATTGTCCAGAAATTTCTCTGAGGAAGAAAAATACCTGTTAATTGATCTAATTATTCCAAAATGAGGCCTTCTTTTATAGAACATCAATTTTTAATAATCATAGCATTTTCCCAATCTATTTCTATATTGAACTTGTAAAATCTTGTGGAGACTGCAGTTGTGGTGTTAGCTAGATAATAGCTTTTTTACTTGCCTTGCACACTTTACAACATGCACTATTTTTTAAAATTCTCTACTCATTCTAATAAGTTATTCTATTTTTTATATTTTTGTAATGTTTTATTAATTTATATATATCTGCTGAACTTGATTAAGTTTTTTAGTCAGAAAAAACATAGTTTGCATTTTGGATTATGAGTATTAAAACCTTTTCTACTGCTAAATAGTGTTGTGTTTGTTTTAATGGAATTCCTAGTTTTAACATTATGTCTATGGGAAATTGATTCTTAGTTTAAGAATTCTTATTTAAAGAGTTGTTCCAGGAATGAGTTAGTTCATAAAAGTGAGAACTACCTGTATAAATCTGTAATTTATGAATTTTGATAATGTATATTGATTATAAGTTATTTGTATTGAGGATAGTAATGTCAGTGAAATAAACAGTATCTTACGTAATCAGCTTTTAGTTTGCTTTTATGACATATATAGTTTTCTGTTCTTTATCAATATATCTATCTTTATTTGTGAATATTGCCCTGTATGAGTACAGTTTGTGTGTGTGTATGAATTGTACAGGTTGACTTACAAAGATTTGCATTTACTCTGGCCAAAATTATCATAAAAAATTCTCTAATTGAACTTTGCCATCTGCATATACATATATACAGATAGTCCTCAGCTTATGATGATTTGCACTTATGACAGCAAAAAATTATCATTAAAATTTCTCTATATATATGTATATGAAGGTAGCAAAGTCTTTAATTTTTGCTACCTTCATATACATATATATATCACATTGCTTTTGTGTGTGTATGCATCAAAGTGTCATTATTAGTTGGCATGCAAAGTCTTTCAACAATAGGCATTAGCTGGTAATGTTATTCACTCACTTCTAACTTATCACAACCTTTGGCATTCTAAGTGCTAATCAGCACTCGAAGTGTTTGTTTATCTTGTTGCAATTTTTGTATCTCATCGTAACCCTTTCATGTTAAATAAGAGAAATAATATTACTAATGAAAATTCTAATGTAAAAAAGAAGACAACAAAAGTTTTAATTTTAACCAATTTAAATTAAATAGAAAACTAATTTATGAAAATACTAAATCAAACAGAAATCAAATATATCAAGAATTAAAAAAGTCCTAAACTTAAGATGAAGATGTTGGAATGGAACCCTGTCATAAGTGTATTTAGAATATGATGCTATTTGGGATTTTATTTTGCAGCTAGTTTTTAATAAATAATCTTGGCTTCTAATCATCATTATTGTTTATTTGTGTAAATTTGATTATTACAATAGTTATAACTTTATAATATATTATAATTAATGACAATTAGAAAATATAAGTAAAATTTCAAAATGTTTTATTTTTTTAACAGGTTTTTAAAAATTTATTAAATGAAAATATTACTTTTACATCAGATTTGAATTCAGTTCATTATATTGATAACAACAGTAACAAAACAGATTCAACTGAAGTTAATTCTTATTTGAATAAAACATTGCTGCCAAAAGTTGGAGATGCCCTTATTGAAACTACAGGAAAGAGAAAATTATATCCAGAGAAATATCGTGAACTTGTAACAAAACAATTTAAATTAGAAGCTAAAAAACTGGTATTTTTATATATATTTTTATAAATATTATTTAATTCATTGCATTCAAATGTCAGTTTCCTTGTTTCAAATTGGTGATGAAGACAGTGTTTATATCCTATTAATTTATATTTCTGCAAAATACAAACTACTTTTTAGTATTACTAAAAAGTAGTTTTTACTTTGCAGAAGAAACAATTTTATTTTATCATTCATTTCACATTATTTGTCATGATTGATTATATTTTATTTTTAGAGCAATTATTTATTTACTTTTAAATATAAACAATACATCTGTTTAATAAATTTACATAGAATTTTAAATTTTTTATGAATATTTTAACTTCTCAGATTGTTTGAATGGTCACACAAGATTCTGACAGTTGTCGTTCCATAAAATCTGTCAATGTTTTCTCCTTGGACTTCACATTATTAAATGAGCCCTTTTTAATTTTTGATGTTTTTTACAGTAATTCAGTAGTGCATTTATTGACTTTCCTGGATTTATATAAATTATTGAATTATTTTTAATTGCTAAAGTTAAACAGTAAAATGAACTGCTGTTCGTGTAGCTTATCACAGTAATTCTACTAATGTTGTCATAGATGAGGTTTCTACTGAAAATACAATCATATCTAATAATAGCATAAATATAAAGAAATCATATTCATATTGAGAAGTTCGGGGTTACCCCTGAAGCTTCTCCACGGTTCGGACTCCTTGCTTCGGATGTTTTCGCACGTGTCTCGATCGTTATTTTGATTTTAAGTTGAGTTTGAATAAGCCAATCCAAGAAAAAGTAAACACCTTTTTTTCATCAAAAACTAACTTTTGTTAATATAATGTATAACAACCAACTTAAAATATACTAACTTAGTATTAACAGAAGATAAAGTAGTTCTTATAAACATAAAAGAACTTATAATTACAGTACAGTGCAAAGTTTCAATACATCACAATCTATTAACGCATCCAACATTAGACTAACACAACAGTCGATGGCCACCCCAACAACACAAGACGGACACCAGCACCAGATGAACACAAGAACCCTGGAGCCTAGGTGATCAAGAGTATATATATTGTCATCACCATTTATATATATATCAATATCTTCAAATAAAGTTGAATGTTACAATAAAAATCTTTAAAATACTTATCTCAAATTTCTGCATTAAATAAACAATATTAATTTAGAACAATTTATTAAACATTTTTTTTTCTTTTTCTTCTCAAATTCTGTGTCAACGAGGTTATTTTTTCTTTCAAGAAGGCTGCCCCCACCAGGTAATTAATACTTTTCTTTTCACAATTTTTCTTTTTCCAAAATGAAATAACCATTAACCATTACAATATTACATTTTAAAATTAAGTAAAATTAATCCTTCTTTATTCAAATTTAGAGATATTTTAAATATTACATATCCATATAATATATATTTATATACAATATATATATGGATATATAATATTGCATATACAGGGTGTCCCAAAAAAATGTACTCACTCTTTATCGACCCATCATTAACATATTTTGATTTTTGTTACAGATCAAAATATTGCCATGAAGCAATTACTGCCCCCTTGGGAGCGAGAGTGAAGGATCCGCAGAGAAGGGGGTGGAGGTTTTTTCTTCTTCTTTTGGCTGGTTACGAAAGTCAGACCGAGCAATAGTGACTGGTAGTGTCTGTTTTCTCTTTTTTGTGTTGTGTTCCTGTGGGTGAACAGATTGAAGTGTAGAACATTATTCCAGGTAAATAAAAATTTGTTTTCTTCATTTGACTGCGACCTGTAATTCTGTGAAAATATTACTTAATAATGCCAAACTTGCAATTTCAAATGATATGTTAAGCAACATTGTTGCATTCATTGGTCAGCGTTATCAACTTTTGTTTAAAAAATGATGGAAATCAATTTGAACATTTGCAAACACACATGAATGTGCAAACAACTTGTGGAAAAGACTAATCTACTCAATAAATCATTACCTTTTGTTAATTTATCCTATTAGACCTGTAAATATGTCAATAAACACCTTGATCAAAGTTAATTATATGTTTAATATCCAGTTAAATGTGAGTACATTTTTTTATGGACATCCTATACTACATTATTGTATATACTACTTTATATTATATACATATATATTTATGTATACAATATGCAATCATTATTATAATTTATTTCAGTTGATTATAACAAATACCATAATTAAATATTTATTTCTCATCAAATATATTGGATTTATATAAAATAACAAGTTTCATATAATAGGAAAAACACAATTGAATGATTTTTATATAATAATAAGTAGAAGTGATCCTTATGATTAATTGTACTGGAACACACCAAGTATTCCAAATTTGTTCCGGTTAGCCAAATTTTAAAAAATCACTTTGGTTCTGAGTGTTTTGCAAAACCAGGACAAGTTAAACCATTTTTTATAAAATTAAAATATTAATTTATTACAAAATTTAAAAGAACTTAAACCAACTTAAAATATTATACATAAACATAAAATTATACTAAACAATTTTTCATAATCAAAATTCACTGCTTTTAAAATGCATTTCAACCTGTAATTTGGCCCTCTTCAGTTATATGCAGGAATTTCATACAGGAATTATTTCAACTTAAAATTTGACAATTACCAAAAGACTTTCTAAAAACTTGAATATTGCCATTCCTTCACTAAAAAAAAGAACATTACTTATATCAAATTATTACTATTTATTACAAAAAAAAAGGACTGTATATACCTTAACATTTAATAAACTGTAAACGACATTAAACTTATCAAATTGTTTTACATGTAAAAAACCTCTTCTTGTAAAATACATTAGGTTTACATCCTTTAAATCTTCGAACATATTTTTTTCTATAAATACATTAACTTTTTTTTTTAATATTTTTTAATATTCCAACTTATTTAAAAAAGCTATAATTTCACCATAGAGAATCATAAAAATTATAAAATTACCGAATAGCAATATTTCTATAAACACCTTCCTTGTTTAACATGCACTGATTTTTTAGTGTTTCAGAGGATTAGGAAATAGTAGATTATAATCCTCTGAAACATTAAAAAATCAGTGCATGTTAAACAAGGAAGGTGTTTATAGAAATATTGCTATTCGGTAATTTTATAATTTTTATGATTCTCTATGGTGAAATTATAGCTTTT
>AYEL01031191.1:0-14396 GCA_000484575.1 Olivierus martensii
CCAAGAATCGGACACGATTGAATGGCTAGGATTGGATTGGATTGGAAAACTATTATTTATAAATAAATAGTTAAGTATTAAGTAAATTATTTAAAAATTACCTTCATTTTTCAAATTTCTTTTTACATAACTGTATGTATATTTTTAACTTTTTACATTTGTAAATGAAATAAAAGGATATTTAAATAAGATTTGTCCGTTTGTCTGATTTAGCAATATGATGCATATAAATATTATATTATTTGAATAAAATAATATGGTATATTTTTTATTTTTACATTTGTAAATGAAATAAAAGGATATTTAAATAAGATTTGTCAGTTTGTCTGAGTTAGCAATATGATGCATATAAATATTATATTATTTGAATAAAATAATATAATATTTACATGGACCCATTGGAAACTAAGCTTATTGAAAATCATCGATATCCGTTTATTATTCACATACTAAGAGTAAAATATTCGCATAATTTGAGAAATATCTCGTATACTGTATACTCTATATCAGGGGTGGCCAACAGGTCGATCGCGGGACGATTTGTAGTCGATCTTCGTAAGTTATCGGATGACTCTCTTACTGCATAGTGCCTTCTGTAGACAACTAAAGCCAAACTTTTGCTTTATTGCTGAGTATGGCCCAAAACAGTAACAGCTGGTAGCAGCGTAGTGCCTTCTCTAGACAACTAAAGCCAAAATTTCACTTTATTACTGAGTATGGCCCAAAACAGAATATCCGGTAGCAGCAGAGATAAAGTCGATCTTAATGACAAACAAATTGGCCACCCCTGCTCTATATTATCCAATGTGAATGAAATTTGTGCAAGTTATTAAGATCATTTTTGGATTGAATATCATAAATGACCGATGTTGAATCATATCTGTCTAGTCGGTACAGATAATATATAGGGTGTGTCATAAGTCTGGAAACATAGGGAAATTATGATGTTTCTTTTTTCATTGCAGATAACCATGGGTTTAAGCATGGAGGAACATATCCAGATCATTTTTCTGTGTGATGGAACAAGTCTGCGATGTGTAAAAATCATCGATATCCGTTTATTATTCACATACTGACAAGTGAGTAAAATATTCGCATAATTTCGCTTTTTTTATAATTTACTGCTGAATTTAACAGACTACATCTCGATCGTGGACACAGCACATTCTCGTGTGTTTATAAATTGATGGAAAATTTTAAGGAAACAGGTTCCGTAAACGATAAGCCGCATAGTGGTCCCTCATGGCAGTCCACGGACGAAGAAACATGTCTTCATCCTTGGCTGGTTCTCAGTAAACACTAAGAAATTTCTGCGGCGAATGGCGCTTGAAACGGGTATGTCCAAAAGCAGCATCCACCGGATTTTCGCTGGAGCGTGTTCACAAATCACGTCAGAGACCATTCCACTTGTTCTCCAGGATTGGGCGATTAGGCTACGCCACTGAGTGCAACAGAGAGACCAACATATCGAGAACATTCTGTAGACGCTCATTTTTCCTATGTTTCCAGACTTATGGGATACTCTGTATCTTGTATCTTGTGTTAATTCCCATTAACCTAACATATAAATTCATTCCTGTTATCTAAAGTTAAATTTTTGTTTCCTATTATTAATAACTAGCCAGGTGTCCGATATAATGATGGAGTAAAGGCAGTTTCACATAACCAGCGACAGCGATTTGCTATGCATAAAATCAGCGAGTTGTGTTTTGAGAGAAAAGCAGCGACAAAATCGAAGTTGAGATTGTAGGGCAGCGACAGCGATTTGTTATGCATTAAAATCAGCGAGTTGTGTTTTGAGAGAAAAGCAGCGACAAAATCGAAGTTGAGATTGTAGCTGCGATAAAATTGTACTTATCACATAAAATGCGAATTTTTTAGCTACAACTCTCTCCTCTCAGCTGGCAACGAGGTTCTAGAATTAAATTAATAATGGCAAAACGATCAGTGTTGTTGAAATATAAGTCCATACTCAAATTTTCCATTTCAAATTTCTTTTGCTCTGATATATATCGCCATAATTACTTATAGATGTTTTTCAATTTGTTAAACTACAAAGTTCCCTATGTGGCGAAATCTAAGATGGCGTCGCTGTTCTTCAAAAATCGATGATTTTCAGCGAAAATCAAGTCGGGTTTGATATAGTCGATAACGTCTTTTCTCGCTAAATTCTAGATTTTTGCGAATATCGCCGAGATGCATGATAATATCGTGATAGCGACTACGACAATAATCACATGTTTCTTCTCGCAAATCGTTCGATATGTGAAACCGCCTTATTAACTGTCAAATAACCTGTATTTGATACTTGAAATTCCTGAGCAATGCCGGATACCCTTGTGAATGTATATATATTTCATTTAGATTTCAGTAATACCCTGACTTACGCGAACTTGGAGTTACGCGGTACTTGATTTTTTGTTTAGCAACACTGCCGTTGTTTTGTTTAGCCAAAATTTAAGTAATTACATTTAAGGAAATTATTCTTTTAATTACATTTAAGGTAATTATATTTTTCTGATTTTATGTTTGTTTGGTTTTGACTTTAATTTATGTAAGTCTCTTTAAAATATCAAATATGAATTTCATTACAGTTGGAAATATTTTTCAGCATTAAAATAAAGAATATTAAAGTTATTTTGATTGAAAATCTAAGAATATATTCTTACTCGCAAATTCTTCTGAAAGGATAAATTAAATAATCGAAATCTTGATACCTCCTTCATGATTTCAGTAGCCTATCGAATAAACAATAATTTTATCAAAAGTTAATATTAAAAAATATACATAAAATTAAGCAAAATACTATAGTTATAAATAATTCTTTTAATTCAGATTTAATTATTTCTATTGTAATCATAATATCAAGTAATTAGATGCAATGCCACGTATCAATCGACAAGATATACACATATGGCGAAACGTCGTTAATCTGGATATCCTGTCTAACAATTAAATGAAAATTCGCGATTTTAGTTTTTCATTTTCTTTTATAATTTTATTACATGCAATATAGAGTACTGAAATTTTTTCTTCTCATAATGATAAATATCAATAAAATGCTGCCTGTTTATGCTTAATGTTTTCTAAAGGTCAAAATAGATAAAAATTTTCATTTTGCAGTAAAGTATTGATAATGTAGGATTTTTAAAAATTCTTTTCATCTATACTAGGACGATTTCATTTCATTAATCTATTGATCAGAAGGTCTATATCAGGGCTGTTCAAAGTCCAAGCCATTTTGTCCGGCCCGCGAGGCTTTCACGATTTGTGATATAATATTGCTTTTTAATGTTTTTTTCACTTTTATTTATTACTTTCTTAAGAGATTAATAAAAAGAATCCTAAAATTGAATTATATTAACTCAAAAAGATTAATAAAAAGAATCCTAAAATTGAATTATATTAACTCAATTAACGTTCTTAATTATTAGTAATTATTTAATGATCAACAATCTATCGATGACATTCTTAATTATTAGTAATTTTCTTTCCACTTTTATTAATTACTTTTTTTAAGAGATTAATAAAAAGAATCCTAAAATTGAATTATAAAGATTAATAAAAAGAATCCTAAAATTGAATTATATTAACTCAATTAACGTTCTTAATTATTAGTAATTATTTAATGATCAACAATCTATCGATGACATTCTTAATTATTAGTAATTTTTAACGATCAACAAGCTATCAACGACATCAGATTTTTATAAGACTTTCAATCACGTTAATTTTAGTTTTAGCTATTTCAGTTTAAAGTTTTGAATTTTTTCAGTTTAAGCTCACTATTTCAATGGTTGTGTGACCGTTGTTGTGAGATTCTGTTTTAATTTTTATTTTACGTTTTCCAATTTAATTTTATTTTACGTTTTAATTTTATTTTTATTTTACCATGAATTTGTAGCATTTGTGAAACGAGTGAGAAAAAACGTAAAATAGAAAATGAAAATCGAGTATATCAGGAGGGGTGGGAAAATGACTTTTTCATAACAAATCACATAGGTACACTGATTTGTTTAACGAATGTTTTCCTGACTTTTGTGATTTTGGTCGGAAAGTAATATCAACGTTTGATAAAACTTATTTATGTTAAAACGCATTTTCTAACACGAAGATACTTAAGAATCGACTCAGAACCTGCCTTGGAGATTTTTCTCTTTTACATACTCTGCGGATAGCTACAACAGGAATGGATGTAAATATCCAGCCCTTGCAAATGCTCTGCCCGCCCTCACTTATCACATTAAATAGGTACATACATATTTTTTTAATATTTTTTAACTGTTTATATTTTATAACTTTTTGTTAATATGTTTATTGGATGCAATCTAGTAAATATAATTTTGTAATAAGGTTTGTTTATCTGGAAATAAAATTGGTTTCCAAAAAGCGCTATATTTATGCGTTCCGTTTGTTGAGACAATAGTGTATTAAGTACCAAATCCCCTTCCCCTGTTTTGTAATATTTGCCCTCCATATCTCTAGTAAACACGGCTATGGCCTTCGGGTTTATTATAATTGGACAGCACCGGTCTATATTGTGTTGTTTTTGTGGAAAGATTGTTGTTCTACAGAGACGATTTTTCGTCTATGTAGAACAAAAATCTTTTCACAGAGAGTAGAGAGAATATTAGGTTTTAATCGATGCTGCAATCATTACCCTTAGAAAACGTCATTATTTTCCCATGATGCTTAGGATTCGCGTATACTTAACTTCAATCTGATTCCAATCAATCAAATTACTCGTTATTGCATTACATCGAGAGCGCGCATACGAGGTATTTGAAGAAAATGGTGGTAAAAGGAAGTTATTATTTATCAAATTACACCATGCAACAATTTTAAGCTTTGATAAGTGAATTAGAGAAACAAACTACTCTATTTTGGAGTAAATATCAGCGAATTTATCGAAGCAGTCATTGAGAGAAATGAGACTCCAGATTTTGTCAGTAAAATGTGATATTAATACGATGTTTTAAAGAAAGATTCATCGAAAACAAGGAAAGACAAAATAGCAAATATTTGTGTTTAAAGCAAAAAATACAGCTGTTGAAATATCAAAAATAATGCCCTATTAGTGATCGTTTCGGACATTACTGTATATTCCCATTTTCTAAACATCCTTGAAACAATAAACAATCTTATTTTTATATTTAAATATCAGTATTTAAAATTTGTTAACAAATGTGTTTTCATTGTTTTAAAACAGTATAAAATGTTTAATTTCATGTATAGGCAAAATTTCACTTTTGATGGCTCTGTTATTAGGATGCGGCTATGCAGACGCGAGAGTGCGATAAGTTTGCCGAGAGCGAGCGAATGCGAGGAAACAAGTTTCTCGCAAAATATAACTCTCTCATAGCTATCGCTAAAACTATCATGCAGTAGCGTGAACTGTGTTTACAACTAAAAAATGGATAGAATTAGACGACTACCTTCTTTAAGAAAAAAATTATTGTTAATAATGTTGTATATTGATGACTCTTCGATTTCTATGCTCAATTAATCGTTTATCCCAAATTTTTGGATTAGCAAATACACAATTAGTTAATTTTTCGTTTAAATACGATTGTTTTTGCTTATTAATGGCATTCATGTTGGAAATGAAAGTGAGATCGGAGAGATTGCGCAGGCGCACAATATAGCGAGAAGCATCAAACCGAGTTGGATGTAAGCGAGAAATGCTCTCTCGCAAGATTTCTCAGCTTTCGCTCGTGCATAGTTGTACTCAACGAGAGCGATAAAGCCAGAAATCTCTCTCTCTCGCAGCTAAATTCGCGTCTGCATAGCCGCATCCTTACTTCATGCAGTCTCAGTTACAAATTAGGCAGAGCTTATTGCTATTCTTCTCATGCTGTTCTATCATGAATCTGTGATATTGATAGTTTTCTGTATCGTTCTCGCTTTATGACCCATGCATATCTATATCCAACATGTCACTGTCAAAGCCAGAGAAATAGATTTGTTTTTTGCTTGTTATTTAAATAAGCATCTACAGAAATATAGTGTGTTCCCCTTGGCCCCTGGAAACTAAAATATTTATTATTTGGCCCTTTTCAAAAAAGTTTACCGATCCCTGGTTTAGGTTATGGTATGTTATTCTTTACGAGTGACATATATAATCTAAATCATTGCGTGAATATAGTAAAATCTTACCCAATAATAGCTTGAACAAAAACATATACAGTAATTCTGAGCGATAGACAATTGAATATCATCGCGAATATTTTATTCAAATCCTCCAATTGAGAAAAACGTCAACACCGATCTATTTCAACTGAAAAAACGTGTCTTTCATCTATTATGTGTAAATTTGATGGCAATTCTTTACAAACCCACATTGTCAATACTTTTAATTAATAATTAAATTCCTAATGTATAGCTCATTCAATGTATTTCAAGCATTTTAAATCCTTTAAATACTCTATTCCGAATGAAACTACGCATTAGTTTTTTCAAAAGCATCCACATGCAGGGGCGGAGCAGTTAAAGTCACTCTATGCTCTTATATAAGCTACGCCACTGTCTATATGTCGATTGTTGAAGATAAGTAAAGCTGATTCTACAGAGAGATAATTTTCAAGAGACAAAAAATTGTCAATGAATAAATTGTTTTCTTAGATGTACTCCAACATCGACATATAACTAACTACAAAATTGTCTCTATATCGGAACAACTAATCAGAAGCGACGTTTGCTTTCTGACATTATATAATTTGTATAGATAGACGATTTTTGTTAAGAACAACATAGACCCATAGTTTTGTTATTAATCCAGATTGAAGCGAAATTTCTTTATAGCATATAATTTGGGCTTGAATCAATATAATACAGTAGAAATAAACAATCCTATTCATTTAATAAATATTTACCATTACATTTAAATAATTTTACCATTAAAAACAAATTCAGAATGTTAATTTGCTAGTTTATGTGCTATCCCGGCAACAATTTAGAATACTAGTCTATAAGTTGTTTTTAAATTCATGTAAAACTAAAAAACTAAAAATTTTCTAAAAACAAAAGCATTGCTATCAAGTCTAAGAAATTTTTGTTCCTTTTATTTATGTTAAATATTTTTGAGTACATTTTTTTTTCGTTATTAATGTTTCCTTTCTAGTATAGAATATGCATTCACAAATTTTATAGTAATTCGAGTTTATCTTTTTTCAAAATATATATATTTTTATCAAATTAAAATATAAGAAATGACAATTAACCTATAAATTATCATGTACTGTATTTAAAAATATTATTTGAATAATTTGAATTCTTGACTAAAATTATCATCAACAATATTATATGCAAAACAACTAATTTTACACTTCTGCAAAATATTATAAGAAATTCACCGAAAATTTTCCGATAATAGTATTACATAAAATAGAAAATATATAAAATATGTCATAAATTCTTACTTGATACGGAAATTCTGCGACAGCGAAGAGAATTCGAAAAGTTGCTAATGACGTTGTTAGAGCTGATACGGATAGAACAATTAAACTCTTATGATCTTGTTCTGTTTTCAGCAGGATGAAAGCTATGGTCGATGCAAAAGCGACAGTTAGTAAATTCAATGCTAAACCGCAGAAATCGTAACCCTTTCTTAATTCTTCGACGTATGAAGAGAGTTCTTGAAATCTTCTTTGAGAATATTCGACGAATATTTCGATATCATTCTTGTTGTTCATCTTTTTGCATTCGTTTACCAATCTGATCCATCGATCTTTTACGACGAAGAAATGAATAACGCCAATCGTGCCACCAAAATGTGCGCTTCCGTACATAAACATGGTGAAGAAGTTAACAACAGTTAAGCATTTCACAGCAAGAACTTCTCCGTCTATTTTAATTCGTTTATAACCTTCGGTCATGAGAATAGCAATCATGCTTGACATCGTAAATATTAAAGATGTTAAGCAAAAAGATAAATATTTCACTTGATATTGTTTAACTGATCTGATCTCCTCTTCTGGAGGTGACTTCTCTTCAATTTTCATTTCGAAATTATTTAAAAATTTCAAATAAAAGTCGGTCATCATACAAGTTGCCGCTGTTACGGGGATTATTGCGAATGCTTTAGCGAGCAATGTATCATCTCCTAAAATGTATAATAATCTTCCACAGTAAGCTTTAGTTTTCTCAAGTGGAAGAAATATTATTAAACATAGGATAAAAAATCCGGAAATATTATTTACTATAGCGATGAATCTATGTATTCGATTCAGTAATTTTATTTTACTCTTTTTCTTTTGATGATGGCAATTAATACTTATATGTGCTGCAAATACTTCCGAAATATATCGAAGAGGCTTTAATGATTCCTTTAAGCATAACTGCTCATTTTCATCAAAAATTTGAATTTTTGTGATTTTTGAAATTTGGAACATCTTAATTTCTTTGATCTGAAAAAGTAAAATTGCATTTTATAAATTTTTATTTTACTTTTTTTTTATAATAATAAATTAAAACTTTTGTGTACGTGTATGTGCCAGTTCCAATGTAACTATGTATTTACAAAAAGGCACAAGATCAGAATCTTACACCCAGGATCTTAAAAATTTGTCATAAGACCAAGTTTTGATAAAAAGAACTGCCGTGCCAAATTTAATGAAAACACAAACGATAATTGAAGACATATAAAATGTCTTCAATTATCGTTTTTGTTATAATCCATAAAGGATTATAACAAAAACAGGTAACCAGTTAGAATTCAGATGACAAATATTTTGTGACAGTTTTTATGGATTATAACAAAAACAGGTAACCAGTTAGAATTCAGATGACAAATATTTTGTGACAGTTTTATTAAAATGTAACGGTCCTCTTGCCGCAAATGTGCATCTAATGACGAGTCTTGAAGATGTCATTTCTGTCATTCTTCGTATTCTTTAACTATTGTATGCGCATTGAAGCGCGGTGGCAGAAGTGTGGGAGAGTTGTCGAAGGGATCGTCGTGAAGGACTGTCACTCTTCCGCCATTACATTTAATACTTTTATGTATGATTAGTTCAGTTTCTTCAAATAAATACGCATCTACTCATTTATGCGTTTGACACCATTTCAAAAATATATCATATTCAGCAAAAAAAGCGAAAAAATGTAATACTATAAAACCTGTTTAAGCTGGACACTGTACACCTGGAAACTTGCTCAACATGGAAAATATTTTTATTCCCGTACTACTTCCATAGAAGTTTCAAAGAAAATATCTGTATAACGCGGAAACTGTCTAATGTCTAAACAGAAAGCATTTTAATATTTCACTGAATAAAAGAAACACCTGTATAAGAAGAAAAATAATAATTTTTTCCAACTTATAAAGGAAAAAATGGTTTTCATTTTTTCCAATAGAAAAACAATAGTACTTTGGTATACGTCCGCTTTGGAATAAGTCCAACTTAGTATACGCCCTGTTTGGATGCGAAAAATTTTGCATGGTATACGATCTTTGTTTGGAATACTACCGACTCGCCTTGTAGAACTTGTATGAATCTGTTGTGTGTTCTCTTAAAAAACACATTCCTTATATAAAAATAATAACAAGTCGAAATAGCATTGTCTGCAATGACCAGACGATGTTATATTTCCGAAACATCCCGAGAAGGCAGAACAAAGTTCTTCGCACAGATTTTTAGCAAAAGTCAAACCTGGTGAGCTTCATGATGTTATATTTCCGAAACATCCCGAGAAGAAGGCAGAACAAAGTTCTTCGCACAGATTTTTAGCAAAAGTCAAACCTGGTTAGCTTCACCAAGTTCAAAGTAGGGGACTTGGTGAGGCTCACCAGGTTTGAATTGCTAGTTCTGAATCTGATGTTTTTCTCTTTCTAGAAAATAGAAAGAAAAAAAATACCAGAATTTCAGACTCCTGAAGTTTTATTTTTATTGGCATATCTTTTTTTCATGGGAACGGATTAATCATTTTCACTTTATTTCTTATGGGAAAAATTCGTTTGGTATACGTCCTGTTTGGTATAAATCCAAGGATCTGGAATGGATTAAGGACATATACCTAGGTACCACTGTATATCAGTGTTGTCCTAGTTTAATTACTATTTGAATTTATAAGAACATTAGACCAAACGATAAAGAATGGATGATGCCTAAATAGTATTGATTTTAATTGAATGTAGCCATTGTGATATGGAAAATAAATTTTGCATTTATAGCGTCATTTATATGTTATTTTTTAATATTTTACACAGTACTTTGTTACATTTCAAATTTTTTTCTTTACTTTAAAAATAATTATTCTTTTATTTTTAATCATGAATTATAGGAGAAGTATTTTTGAAATTTTTATCTTGACTTCTTAATGAAAAATAAGGTTCAGAAATCATATTTTTATATAACAGAATCGAATGTTGTCGTCGTCATCATATGATAAATTTTTGTATATTCAGTTGAAAATCAATACCTATCAGCAAATTTAATTTAGTTGAATACTCAGTCGACAAATTCAATTTAGTTGAATGCTCAGTCGGCAAATTTAATTTAGTTGAATGCTCAGTTTAACAATTAAGAAAAATTAAATTTTTCCTTAATAGTTGGAGATTTAGCTTAATCTTACTTTGAGTATAAAAAGTAAGATTAAGATAAAAATTCAACAAAACAGAGGATGCTTTGAATACTTTTACTAAGCTATATTTATTCTATGATCACATAGATGCGAAATTTTATTACTGTATTTCAAAATTTTAATTGTCTAAAATATATTCATAGATTATGCATCATAAATCGTTTTTCCTATATAAAGAATTACAATTCTACAGGATTTTGTATATCAATATATTTATAAATTTTTAATAAAACTCATTTTTTATTGAACCACATGATGTAATTACTGAAAAAATTACTGAATTTTTTAAAAATTTTTAAAATAATTTTTCTTAGAATTATATATTGATTTTATTTCAAATTTAACCAGAGATTCTATATTGTGGTAAATAAAGAAACTAGAATTACTAACCTTTACTGTTCTGGAAAGATTCCTATAGTTATTATGGACAACGGTATCTGGAAAACTAAACATCTGTTATGCAATATCTTATGGCAGTTAAAATAAATACGGCAATGATGTCAAGTATTCAAGCATAACGTTATTCTCAATATTTCCCCTCATTTTGATAATATCAAAATTTTAATTTTATGTACACTATAATTTTGCATTAATTATGTCAATGATTATAATTTTAAAAAATGTTAATTTATTTGTTATAAAAATTTAATTTATTTTAATAGAATAGAAACAGTTTTCTCAAAGTGTGGAATGGAAAAATGTTTTAGGAGAATGAGGCATTTTTCAATATTATGTTTTGGTTTCAATTCACAAGATTTTACATGCCTGCAAATGTTTTTCATTAAATTGTTAGTAAATTTCTATTAGTCTGATAAAATTAAACTACTACCTTTAAAAATTTTGATAAAATTAAATACTACCTTAATGTTTGCATCCTTTCCGTTTTTATTTATTTCCACTTATCCTGTTTACATCAATTAGAATGGATACTTTGGAATGATTAAATTTAATATTAATAACACTCCTTTTGTATTTTTTGTGATTGCTTATCTTTGTATGACTGAATAGTTATATAACACTACAAATTCTTCAAAATAAAAGCTACGAAATCTTACCACTCATCAAAGACGAAAGAAAAAAAAACAAAAACAAGAAAGAGTGAAAGGAAAACAGACTAAGAGTTTTGAGCCAACACGTTTCTGGACTGGCAAAATAAAATTATTACAGACAACATTGCCATGCAATGATTATCAACCTTCAAAGGATATAGATTAATTTTATAAACCCAGTATAGAATATAGCATTATTCATATTATATAACTTTGACCTCTTAATACTCTTGAGTGGAAAGAGGTGAAGAGTTTGGTCAGGCATTTGGAAGATGTGACCGCCAAACTCCTGACCAAACTCTTATAAATATATAGAAAAAGAGGATAAAAGGACCAACAAAATTAAAATATCATACCTTGGAAAGCTAGTCGAACGTGTTCCAAGTAAATATCGATATGTACTGTATAGGTATAAGTTATGTAATAAAATGCAGCTTGTTTATATTTGTTTATCAGCCGTCAACTCCTCATGGATTGACAAAATTCTGATTATGTGACATAAGTCATTGGAAAATTCAAAAAATGTAAATTAAACTGTGAACGTCAAATAAAAAAAAAATAAAATAAAATGGCAGCAATATTGAAAGCTTTAATTGCATTCAATTTACTAAGCCGAACTTACAATTAAGAATATTGATAAAAATACTCTTTAAATATAAAAAGCGATATTAATTAATTAAAAATATTTATATAGCATAAAGAATTATTCGGTTCAATGTTCCTCATATACTTCGAACCACCTTATTTAAATATAAATTACGGACTTTAAAAATAAATATTGATAGAAATGGATTTTAAATATTGAATGCGACCTTGATCAACACTTAACTAATTCAACGTTTTGTTTATCCAAATAAATTTAAGTAATAATAAAATACTGTTCATATAAAATTTAAAACATTGTCCTGAGAAAGATGACGCCATTTAACCTTTATTTATAAAATGATATTTTTAATATTATTTTATTTATTTTTAAAACAATTATTAATTCATACGAATATTAAACATTTAAAGTGCTTTATATAAGCAAGCATCAAGCTGATGCCATAGATAAAACTGGTAGGCAGGATGAGGATTGCCATCGATGAGAGTTTAAATAATTTAAAAAAATAACTTTTAAATATATAATTAGACATAGATTTATATAAGCAAGCATCAAGCAGCAAGCATCATTGATGCCATAGATAAAACTGGTAGGCAGGATGAGGATTGTCATCGATGAGAGTTTAAATAATTTAAAAAAATAACTTTTAAATATATAATTAGACATATTTTAAACTTATATTGTATTATATTTATATTTTTAAATAAAAATTGTAAATTCGGATTATATATTTATTAGTAGATTGAGCAGTGATGGCCAACTTATGGCGCACTGAACCCCAGAGAAAATTTTTTTAAAATGTTTTTTACAATTTATCTACATTCTATATATTATAAATCTGAAAAATCTACTCTCGCGTGTACACTTATAAAGGAATGAGTCGAATTTCGAGTCTTACATCTCCAAATTTTCCAGGAGAGATATAGGCCCAGCTGTTCAAACCAGTTTAATTCCAATCACAAGTGTTGACTCTTTCGTGGGAGCTGTAAAGGTAGTGAGGGTGGCAGATTATTTTGCGCTCTAGGCAAAGTTTACAAGTGCACCCCTTATTTTCAAGTTGGATATTTTAAAAATGAAAATTTAAATATAAAAAATAAAAATTATTTTGGCATGCTTTATTAATAATATGCAAAGTAATACACATAAAAATATAATATATGAAAATCAAATTTTAATTTTTCTTCTCTTCAATTTTGCAAAATTTTCTACCAGTTCGTTTAAATCTAGTGTAGAAACTAGCTGGTATTCGATTGAAATTGTTGATAAATCTGTTAACCTGTTTTGAGGCATTGTTGAGCGCAAGTATGTTTTAACTTTGAGAAATTACGTTCTCCAATTGATACTGAAACTGGTTAGGAGAATTCTTAATGCACAAAACGTTGGTTATGCAGTCGACAAGCTTTTTGCTGTACTATAAAAAATAATACTTCTTGTGATGGCATGGATTTTAGAAGTCTTCGAGCTATTGTTTGAAGTTCACTGCAGAGATCCTTGGCATCAATATCTTTATTAGCATTATGAGTCAAAACATTATCAAGATTTTTGTAATCCTTCTAAAAACAGAGCGATTTTCATTTTCTTTTTTAATTAATTTGAAAATTCTCTGTTTTAATTCATTTACAAAAAAAAAGTTATAAAATATCGAAATTGAATATTTTAAAATATTTATTTTAACTGAATTTTAAATAGCGGTAAGTTCAAATCATTTTGATAAGGAACAAAAAGAACCAAGAATTAAATAGTAAAATAGTTTGATGTGACATGGTTAAAAATGATAAAAATTTCCATACGCTTTATATATAAAAGAAAATATGAATTACATATTGAAATCAGTATTTCCTATATATGATTTTAATATCTAATAAAGTGCAGAATAAAAATGAATATCATTTATAAAGTATCTGTGAAAATATATGTATTCCTAAAGTTTGGAACAGTAATAATATCATTTTTTTTATAAATGCCAATTTTAATTTAATTTAAAACTGCATTTTATAAAATCAGAAACTCAAATAAAAAATAAAATCTGTGTTATAAAATGGCTAAATTTTAACCAAAAAACAAAGTTTCTAATAGAGTTTGTCGGTTTTAAAAAACCGGATTCAGAAACCGGATTTTTGGATAAATTTGTAAATTCGAAAACCGGTTTTAAATTTAAAATA
>AYEL01031198.1:0-52337 GCA_000484575.1 Olivierus martensii
AATTTCTTTTTTTACAACATCGAAACTAACCAGGTGGCATTCATAATTACAGTATACATTTTTAATTTTCTTATTTTAATGGATGATGAAATTTTAAATACGATTGTCGTTCCCTCGTTCCTACTTTATTTAGGCTATCTCCGAAATTACAAGTTAAGTTTTCTCATATTGCTGTCAAAAGTAAATTTACAGTTCTATTTCGAATACTGTTTATAAATAATTAATTTTTAACTACAAAACAAAAGTGAAAAACCAAAAATGGAATGACATTTCCGTAAAATTTTTGGATGTAGGAAGCGGGAAAAGTTATATAATTAAAACGTAGGAAGAGGGAAAGTTTTACATTGCAAGTATAGGAAAATGTTCGGACTTCCGAAAATAGACGTTTAAAGCGGGAAAGTCGTACGAGCAGGGTTTCACTGTACAAACATATGTTTACAGCAGATCCATGGTGATTCTTCAATTAGGTTATGACATAATCCTCCTGTGTGGAGAAGCAGTTTTGTCAAAGTAGGTCACATGGTCAGTACATTGTATTGTATATCCAATATTGTGAGCAAGGTGTGTAATGCTTGGCAATTTGTGAAATATGCTATTTGTTGAATAGTGCATTAACATTAAAAAAATAAATTTTTAAGTAATATGATACTTTCTAATCAAAATTATGTAAATAAACAGATTATCATATTTCATTCAATCATAAATCTTTTATACCAAAATCAGCAAACATGCCAACTGTTTCATTTGTAAACATATGGTTGATTTTATTACTCATGGTGGTCCAAGGACATTTGGAGATGCTGCAAGAGTGGGTGTGGCATATGAACAAGGGCAATAAAACATGATAGTAGAAATATGAAATATAATTCTTCAACTTTGAAGGATTCTAAATCACATATTATGAGGGTTGCTGAAACATTAATGCACCTCATTTTGTTTTCTTGGAAACTATTTATTTCAAATGAATGAAATTTACTTACAATATAAATTAATATTTCCTGTACATATGCTATTTTTCTAAATAATCCACATCAAGTTGCCAACATGAAACAAATGCATGCATGCCTTGCATATACCAGCTTTTTCCTGTTAATGTAGCAATGTTTTCACTGCACTAATCATACCCTCGTCATCTTCAAACTTTGTTCTATGGAGTGTATCTTTAAGTGGCCAAAAAAGATCAAAATCAGAGGGAGACAGATTGGGAGATGGGGGAAACACAATTAAACCCAATTTGGTAATTGTTTCCAAAGTTTTCAGACTTGTGTGTGGGCATATCTATACAAAGACACATAGCTTCTTCTATGTATCATGTGCTGGAGCAACATTTCTGCTGATTTTTGTGAGGTTGAACACAATGGAAATGCTGGTTGAGTTTTTTAAATTTTTGATGTAATCATCTGAATTGATTATCTCATCTCTTGGCATCACATCCACAAGATCACTCCATTAATATCCCAAAAGACAGTAATCAGTAGCTTTTCTGATTGAAGGAGTTGTTTTGAATTTCTTTTGTCATCATGACTGCAGATGATGCCACTCCATTGTCTATTGATAATGACTCCTTTGCCTTTTTGTCTCTGGCTAAAAATGGTGTATCATTTTTTGTCACTTGTAACAATTAGGGACAAAAAGATAGCTCCCTCTATCTCAAAATGCTCCAATAAATCAAAAGAAATTATTTTCCTCAAAATTCTGTGTTATTGTGAGATTCAAAGAATCCATCATTGACAAACTTTTGAATATCTGAGAGCTTTAAGAATTACAATTGATCTTCCATTACTAAATGAAAGCTGTAAAGCTAATTCTCAACTTGAGATGCACTGATCCAGATGAATAACAGTATAGCATGGTTTAATATGTTTGGCTGGTGGCTGTGGCAGAACCCTCAGAGTACAGCCAATCTTACAGGTTCATCATTCCACTTTCTGACATATTGATCTACTAGCTCAGCAACTTGTGGTGCTATTATTAACTGCAGAACTTCCATACACAGCATAGAAAAATTTGTGAATGTTCACAACAATTTCTTTCTCAGATATCAAGAATTCAACAACAACACATTTGTAACATGAGTTGTTTACAGATGTCATTTTCATGGATTACTACAGCCATGCTATCTGTGAGCATACCATGCAAAATTTCACTTTTATATCTTTAATACTGGCTGTGAAAAAAAATGTGATGCATTACTTTTTGAGCAACCCTTGTATATAAAATTTTACTTCATATTCGTTTTTTTTTTTTTTTTTTCTGATATGTTTACTTGTTTTTATTGTAACTTATCTTATATAGTATAGCTTTTCCATTCAAGAAAAGATATTTATTTTTTTAATTTGATGTATTATATGCAAATTATGATATATAGAATCAAAAATTCTCTCTGTATTAATGATGATAAAGTAATTTTTACAGATTTGCAGAAAACAAAATACTGAATAAAAAAGTCTATTCACCTTGTTTAATTTAAAGTTCTATTTAAAAGATATAATGTATGAAAATTTTGTGATGTCATTTTTGGTTCAGTCAAAACATACTCAACTTACAAACCGATCTATATATGAACTTATTCTTGAGATACAAACCATGATGTTTTTAATATTATATTTATAAAATATTTTCTATACATTTCTTATAAAAATATCTCGGTTATTTTTTGAAATTTTCATATATAACTGTCAATGTGATAAAGACCGCTTATTCTTGTTAATATTAAAAGTCTACATAATAATTACTAGTTATATTGAATTCTTTGTTAACTAATTTTTAATATGCGACATGAGTTAAAGCCTAAGAGACAAAAAAAAAGCATTTGATGACAACAAACAAAACCAAAACTATAAACCAGTCACGAGAAAATTGATTTTTTTTATTTAATGGAAGATGATTTTTATACAAAGCATGTAAAACCAAAGATTTCAAAAATAAAAATAATAATTTTACACAAATATTTTTTTTTTATTGTTTACAAAATTTCTAAATCTGGGAATGAATTAATTCATTTCCTATAAGATAAAATGGAAAACTGGGTTCCAAGATACGAACTTTTTGAGTTACAAACTGCGACCAAGAATGAATTAAGTTCATAAGTCGAGGTACCATTGCATTTTTAAAATCATCTATAAGTTTTAATTACTTAAAAATTATCCTAAAAAACTGAGAGTATCAAGAACAGATTGTTCATTAAATTAATGACTGATTATTTAAATGAAACATTGTTTTACAAATACAGCATTCATTTTTGAATGTAATCATTTTCGAATGTTAAATTGATGGTTTTGTAGCTGTATATTGCTTATTACAATCTTTTTGAGAGAGTTATGAATCACTATTCTTATGCAGAATTGGCAGATATGCACCTCATTTATAGGTGAACTAGTAGGAATAGTAGAGCAGAAATATCTGTACAGGAGAACTTTTCTGCAAAGCAGATGTCTGTCAGAGTAAGGCCGGCCACAAACTAGGCGATGGCATCGACTGCGATCTGACATCAGATACAATTTCTCTATTCAAATATCAGATACAATTTTCAATTCAGTCGACCATTTCATAAGACATCGCTGGATACGATCTTTGAGAAGGTTGTTAAATCTAGGTCACTCATGACGTTTCCATAGCCAATCAACATTTCTCGAATATCCAGTATTTTAATAGATATAAATTTTGTATTAAAATTACTGGAAAGTTTTTAAAAAATTCTTTGAAATAGTTGATTCTTAGATAATTTTATTATGAAAACATTATGGCTAATCTTCAATTTTGTTTTTCCCCTTAATTATAATTGGCAATAGTTTTATTGGAATTTAATTTTTTGGAATTTTAAAGTTTGATTTCTAACATTCTGTTCTACAAAGTAACCTGAAGATGACTCTATGTCGAAAATGTTAGTTACAGTTTAAATAAAAATTTTCTACACTGAAAAGTGCTCGAAGTATAATGTTTTTTTCTGAATTTAAGTAGAAGCAGCATAGCTTAATATTGGCAATAGTATTCATCTAAAAACTGTTGCCAATTATAATTCCTCAATATTTTTAAAACAAAATCCTAATGATAGTCTCATCCTATTTTCAAATTATCTTTTAATAAACTTAGTGCTTTCAAATTTTTGCAATATCATTTGTATTATTTGAATTACTTTGAAAAAAAAAATTATATATAGATATCACATTGTTTCTTAGGCTGGCCACAAACTAGGCGATGGCATCAACCGTGATCTGATATCAGATACAATTTCTCTAGTCACGTGATCATTTCATAAGACGTTGCTGGATACGATCTTTGAGATTGTTAAATCTAGGTCACTCATGCCATCTTTTTCATAGCCAATCAACATTTCTCAAACATCTGTTAGCATTTTTCGAGCATTTGTTTACCTATCGAATAATGCTGGCTTCCGTTAAATTGCATATTCATTTTATCTTTATACTGTATATTGTACATATATTATTAGTGAGCTGTTCAAAAAAGAATAAAATTATGACAAATAAAAAGTTTGTTTTTTTTCTTAATCTCAATAGTGATTAAATTTCTCAGTTCTAGTGGAATGAATAGCTGTTTTATTCTCCAACCAAATATTTGTTAGCATTTAAATCATTGCCATTTACCTTTAGATAATGTGAATTTTTCTTTCTATATAATTTTTATTATTGTATTATTTAAATTTTTGATTCAAATCACATCATTAAATGTAACAATGAAAAAAAAATTGATTTAAAATCTCAAATTTATTTAATAAATGTAGATCATCTGACAAACATAATAATTCATCCTACTATTACTATACTTGAAATCAACTATGTTTAGTGCTTTAATTGATTTCATCTGACAAACTACAACAATATCTAAATACACATGCCCAACTTTCCAAAGTTTACACTGCGCATGTCTCATTGCACCAAATATCTAACATGTTTGATGTTAGGAAAGTTGCTCGCTCCGTATCTTTTTCGTCGGAGGTGACGATGTCACTGCAATGAGTATTCAGTGACAAGTCGTGCGTACGATTTTGGTACGATGTCGAAAGCGACCGGATTGCTACAATATTGACTAGTTTGCGGCTGGCCTTATTTTGCCCATATCAATTGCAATCTTCAGGAAACTGGATTCTTTTTGCCTGCTACCAGTGACTTTGGATTATTATTATTTTTTGCATATTTTATGCCCCTTTCCAATCGGCGAAATTACTAAGGGGCGGAGCCAGTTCCAGCCAAGGGCTGCACTCACTCCTGTGGAGGGGGACCAGATGGTGAAGAATGAGGGATTGTTGGGCCAACCCAGCATCCTGAAAAAACTTTTCAAGAGATACCAGACTTGGGACGTGAACCCGGGTTCTCCTGCATGGCACGCTGACAGCATTACACACTCGGCCATCTGACCCCAGTGACTTGAAATTAACCAGAACTTCTTGAACTCCTGCTGCTGAAGAACAGATGCTTAATAGGATCATGTAGGCTCCAGAAACTAGCACAAGAAAGATAGCTACAGCAATGAGCATTCCACAATCTACAGTTTGAAAAATTCTTTATGAAAACAAACTATGTCCATATCAGGTCCAACTGTGTACAGGACCTTTCACAAGCTGATTTTCAACCAAGAGTTATGTTTTGTCAATGGTTTTTACAGCAATGTGCTATTTACTGATAAATCAAGTTTCATAAGAGATGCCATACTGAACTTTCATAATATATATCAATTGGCTGAAGAAAATCCATTCAATTAATCAATTTCAGCATCAGCAACAATTTTCTGTTAACATTTTTGCAGGCATTGTTGCAGATCATTTGAGAAGACCCTACTTTTTATCATCCAGACTCAATAGCCAAAACTACAGATGTTTTTTGGAGAAAGAACTCAGAACATTTCTGGAAGACATTCCACTGGAAGTCTACAGCCAATTTTCATTTATGCATCAGTACATTTTAGTCACAATGCCTGAAATTTTTCTTAATACTAAGTTTCCAAATTGGTGGACTGGCAGAATGGGACCAATTGCATGGCCTGCATGCTCTCCCAATTTAAATCCATTGGATTTCTTTCTGTGGGGATGTCTGAAGGCTCAAGTGTATGTTACCCCAGTCACTAATACTGAAGTTCTATGAACCACATTTTGGAAGGTTTTAAAACAAATTTGAAATATCCCTGGAATTTTTGAAAATATCTGCCAGTCTATGAGAAGACATTGCACAGCCTGCATTACTCAAGGAAGCCATTTTGAACATTTAATCTAACATTATTAATTAACTAAAGTTGCATTACTTTACAATTTTGCTAATTTAAACTAATTAACTTAATTTCAGTACTTAAATTTTTCTTGTCTTTCATGTATCAAAACAGAAATGATGTCACAAAACTTTCAAATATATCTTAAACTTTAAATACTAAACCAACCTCAAGGGAACTTTAATCCAAATAATCCTGATTAATTTGCCTTAATTAATCCCTTGATTTATAACGAATTTTTAATGATTTTGAAATAATTTAAACTAATTTTAGCGCCATCTCGTAATTAGAATTATTATTATTTTATTAAATCAATGAGTGGCGCCATCTATTAATTAATAATTAAATTAGAATTTTTAACTAAATTATCTGAAGAAAAAATCCGCCTCGGCCCGGGGACTTTTGGGCTAACGTCCCAACGTCATAACCGCTAGACCACCGAGGCCAACGAGCGGATTAATTCTTCAGACCGTTATATTAATTTAGAGGTAATTCTTTTGATTAACCGTATCGGACTCTGCCGATAAATCTACTCCTGGCCGGGCTGAATCTAGCCCGGCCAGGAGCTAGATTCAGCTCCTGCCTATATAGGCAATATATAGACCGGCATCATCTTTAAAGCTTAAACTTTCAAATATATCTTTTAAACAGAGCCTCAAATCAAACAACACGACTAGATTTTTTTTACTCAATTTTATCGTCTACAAGCCTGTATATTTTGGCACAACCTTTTTGAATCACCAGTATATTTCAATACTGGGATCAGAATTGGTAACTACACGTATGCAATTTCCAGTTATAACATAATACTCACTTCTTCAAGTACTGTTTATTATTTTATCTTCTAATATTAATTTTATAATTGGATCATAATTTGTTTAAGCCATTTCAGTCTACTTTTTTATGAAACTGTTTCAAAATTCTTTAGTATATATAAAATAAAATGATAATTGTGTGCTGAAATCTTAATTATTATTTAGAACTTAATAAATGGCTTAAATAGATATTTATCTGATTTTGGATTTTTAAGAATGAAGAAATTTATCAAAAGTTTTCCTGTATAAATAAAATTAAAAATTTAAAAGTTTGTTTATACATGCTGTAAAATGACACAAAACTGGCAAATGGAGTGCCACAAAGCAATAAGCTCGTTTTAGAAATGATTAATTATCAAAACAAGCATTTGATTGTGCAAGTGATAAAGTGTGAAATTTCCAAATGTTGAGATTTTTATTGGCTTTTCATACATTACAAAAATATATAAATAAATGCATCTTGGAAGGACCTAGTGATTTAGGAAAATTCTAATTTTCCAGATTTTATAAAAAATTCTTTAATATCAGTATTTTTTTTTTTTATTTGGATGAAGAATCCTGCACTTTGTCACTCTTGTGTTAATAAAAACAATAAATATTACAGAAGATGGATTATTAATCAAAAGTATCATAATATAAAGGATCACCGTATAAAATTTAAAGTCTGTCTTAAATTGATTATCTGATTTTATTTTATTACAAAAGTAAAGTTATTTACAAATACTTACATTACGAATCATCCTAATATTTAATGTATCCAATACATTAAATTCTAATTCTTTTATATGACAGTCACTGATATTATTGAAGATAACAGAAACTACTATCTCATTTTGTACATTTTGAAGAGTACGCGTTTCATAAGTCTGAAAAATTAACAAAATTTATTTTCAAAAACACTTTAAATAAAATAATATGAAATTATAAATATATTGTATCAGAACTTTAGAATCCTAAAATTTAAGCATAAATATAATTTTTAAAAATAATTTTAATATAACTATCAAGTATTGTAAATAATATATTTGTCTTACCATTTTAATATTTTTATCTTCTCCTAATAATTTATAATTGGAAGGAAGCTGAAATGTTATTTCAAATTAGAAAGTGTTTTAATAATATTAGCTTTTAAAAAAAATAAAATCAATTAAATTAACTATAATAAATTTTAATGATTTCAGAGATAAAGAAGAATAGAAATTTCTTTATTGTAATTAATATGTTAATGAATCAAATATTTTTAGCATTAAATATATTTTTAATCATTAATTTTAATTATTTTAATAATAGAAAATTATATTATTTCAAATATTTTTATCAGTATCTTGTAAGATGCTCAAAAAAAGATGGTAGGCTGTGTGTGTTCTATAATTTGCCTAAGCCTACTCTAGCCTATTATCTTCATAATAATTAAACTTTCATTCAGACTAAAAAATATTTTAATGAGATATAATGTAAACTTTATATCTCATTAAAATATAACTCTTTTTTCTAATATTTCATTCTGGAATACTAGAAAGAGTTAAAAATACATATATAAATACAGTCGATTCCGCTTAATTGGGCCACCGGTTAATTAGGGCAGCCTTTTTTTTTTGGGCCAAATCTCAAAGAACGGAAACCAAACTAATAAACTAATGCATAATTTAAATGCTTAATAGGGACAGTAGCAGAAAGGAATTTAGCAATTTTTGATATATTTTAGGGATTTTTCAAAAGTAATGTCTACTACATACACTAATATTTGGCAACACTAGGGTGATGCGAATCAGTTATATATTGTCATGCATCTGGAAAGTATGCATCTTCTTAAGAGTCTATCATTACTGTACCTAACGATATTCATTTACAATGTCAATTTTATTTAAAATTTTTAAATCTTTGCCAAGATGCCAAAAAATGATTTTACACTTTCAAGTAAAATTGCTTTGTTGGATAAAATTAAAAGCCAGCCATTTAATACAAGCCACTGTAGACTTGCTGATATAACTGGTGTACCAAAATCAAAATACAAAAGACAGATTACACTTCATGCATTTTTGCAGAATTAAAAATTGAAATTGTAAAATTTATCATGTATGTATTATTTTTTTCTTCATTATTTATCACACTCTAATCAACACTAATCAGGGGATTAACCATTTCAAATTACATAAACCAACACAGCCAAACTTTCCTTGGTGGACAAAGTCTACCAGGGGAAGTTATTTCCCAGTTCATTATTTATAGTACAAATATTTTCTGTATTTTTGTTTAACAAAGCATTAAAATAGGTACCTAATCAGGGCTGCCGTTACGCACAGACTGAGCAGGCCCATGCCTGTAGCGCCAAATTGACAAAGGCGGCAAAATAATGATTTTCATTTATTTTATTTTTTCTATTTTCATTTCATTTACTTTAATTATATATTATCATTGCGTCTAGAGCAATCAATAAAAATAAAATGACAGATGAAGAAGAGGCACTTTTTGAAATATAGTTTTTCTTTTTTATTAGAAAGTGATTATTGTTTGTTATTTATATCATTATGCTATCTATCATTTCATTATTACTTTAAATTTACTACAGGTATTATTTTGTAAAGCCAAATGTAATATATATCAATATGTGTAGCTGTAATGGTCTGAAATAGACTGCATTTTTTTAGACAAAAATAAATATTTTTCCACATCGAAAATTTAAGTTTGTTTTTTTGCGTCTTTGATAAGAAACAATTCTCCTTAATATCCTATACGGTTGGCCAGATTGGCCACGTGGAAACGCTTCGGCTTTCCACTCTGGAAGACCTGGGTTTGAATCTCGGGTCCCAACCCTTGAAAATATTTATCATGGAGTCCGGGCCTGGCCCATCGATCCCTGTCCTCCACAATCCAACTGACCCCTCTGCAGGGGTGAGCAGCCTGTGGAAGGGCTTGTTTCGCCCCGCCACTTAGGCAGGGGTGGACAGCCTGTGGAAGGGCTTGTTTCGCCCCGTCACTTAGTATTCTCACTAAGTGGAAAGTAGCGTCATCTGTTGACCAAAAAAATAGTTTGGAGTGTGGCGTCATCTGTTCATGATATCTATAAAATGTTGACAAAAAAACCATCCTATACTTTATTTCATGTAAGAAAATAGCAGATGGTGCTTGAGAGCCGAGCATTTTTACATGCATTAAATACATAATTTAAATTCATGAAACCAAAATTTGTCAATACTAAAGATTTTTATCTTTAAAAATGTACAATATCTGAATATTAAAAATTACAAAGTTGAAATCAAACACATGGTTAAATATAATTTAATTTTGTCAATTTTATTTCATAACTGATAAGCTGACAGGTGATATTGTTTTTGCAGATGCCAGAATTTATAACTGTATTTAAACCAACGCTATTTTCTTACATGAAATGAAGTATAGTAAGGGTGCCCAAAAAAAAATCGCCTGTAGTGCTGAAATGTCTAGCGGTGGCCCTGTACCTAATTATTATTTTTTATCTACTTATTTATTTACTTATATATTACATATTTTATTTTAGAATTTATTATTAGTTTGTTTAATTGGGGCAGCTGCTTAATTGGGCCAAAATGGATTAGTCCCAACGTGTCCCAATTTAGCGGAATTGACTGTACTTAAAATATATATAAGAATTATATTTCAGTACAAAATTAGAAAGAAAGAAAGCAGTCAATTGCTATCTGCTAATATTATGTATTGTTATGCAAATATCAATAATGGAACAGATTTTTACAAAATATTTAGTGTCAAAAATAATCAATATTTGGATTATTATATATTAATAAGAATCAATATTTACTAAATAATGACATCCCCAATGAACATTTAAATTTGATATAAAATATATTTAAATTTTACAACTGTGATTTGCAAAATGTTTAATAATTACTTACTGGTAAAGAGGGAGTAAGTGGAGTTTGAGAAATATTAGTTCCAGGTTCTTTAGATGGTGTTGCAATTCCTGGAGCTTCTTCATATTCTGTTTTATCTTTAGGTTGATCATCCTGTAATAAGGAACTAGTATGATGCTCTCTCTGCCGTTTTTTCTTTTCTCTCTTTAATTTTTTTTCTTTTTGTTTTTCTTTTTCCCACTTTTTCTTTTTACTTTTCTGAAAAATATATTTTCATTTAACTATACGATAAATAAATATAAAACAAGCAGTTTCAGAAAGAACTACAATTGCCTATGTGGAGATTGGCAATCTGGATGTAATTAAGAAATAATTAAGTCGCAATTAGGTCAAACGAGGGAGAAACGAAATACACAAAGAAAAGGAGTTCTGTCAAACAACTCCAAAGACATACAACGACATTATAGATGGTATTTTGATCAGCTCGCGAACTTTGTCCACAATAACAATAAATTGCTGAGAATGTTTATATCAGGTGTCTGCCAAATAGTTGCGAATGGTTCTGGAACATTCACCTGTCTCGGTGAATGTTCCAGAAATAAACATCCTTGATCTTAGCCTGGGAATAAGGGTCAAAAAGGGTCACAGATATTTAAGAGCAATTGCGCACTCGATCGAGGCTTGCTTGTTCTCCAACACTTGTTCCACAATTTCTAGTTTTGTGCGTTCACGGCTGCCATTTCCGTTCGATTTCACGACCGCCACTCCTTTACTACATCCATCCCAGCCTAGTAGTTTACTGGTGCTACGATGACTTCTATGACTTTAGATCATCAATCTTTTATTTTTCTTTATGAGGATAACAAGCCATCTTTTTTCCGGATACAAGATTTCCTTGTTCCAGTCTTCTTCTTCTGTGTGTATCTTCAATTTTATAAAAGAACTAAAGACTGAGAAGAAAAGAGACTAAAGACTATTTTGAACAGTGACCATCAGCCTCCACCAAATTTATATCTTCCAGTTGTGTTTCCCGGAGAACTAAAAACCTTACAAATCAGGTATTTCTCCTCTCATTGTAAAATCATCATTCACATGTATTGTGATAGAAAAATCTCAAAATAAAGGAAGTTGTTCTCATTGAACGTCGTCTCTGTTTTATTTGCCGACTCTCATTACCCGTCCTTATGCATGTCCCTCACCGCACTTTAGGCCAACGCCTGTCAACATCATCTTCGGGCCAGTGGGCCTCACACCTACTTTCTGAAGATGTCATTTATTTTTCATTTATGCATCATTTGGAATCCATTGGTTTTATGTGTCCAGGTTTTAATTTTGATTTAACTAACATAGATGTCATGTTGATGTCATCATCTCAATAATGTGATGTCATCATGACTCAACAAAAATTATCGATAGAGAAGCATGCGAAAGCCTGGTTTACACCCGAACTTCCGCCCAGAGTCTGACCCCACATCCCCTCTGCCCTCTTCTTCTTTACCGGTCTTATCATAATATTAATAACAATTTCGTTACTATCTAGCCAATCTGTCAGTTGTTAACAGCTTCAAAACAATGCGTCATGATTAACTAAGATCTACTTTTTTTATTAAAATTAATTAAAGAACTTACAAAAAGAGCAATAAGCCTCTTAAGATTATATGTTAATTCCAAAATTTCACCAAATGACTTTCTAGTCAGATGTCTCCGTCTTCTTTTTAAAGCATAACATAAACACAAAGTTCCACCAAACAACACACCATAATCAATTTGTCTTAACATAAAGTACAAACAATCCACTGAATATGCCACAAGTACCAAACACCAAAAGAAGATGTAAACAGTCACTAACACCACTAGACACATCGATGAAGAACCTCTGTGCCACCAAATGGCTATCTTCTTATATTGCTTTCTTATTAGCATAATTACAGTAATAACAAAAAAATCAGCAAACTGGCCAAAAAAAAGTTTCTTCTGTTTTTCTTTTATTCATCAAAAGACTAAATATCTTGCCTTCTTTCAAATAGCGAAACTATAAAAATTCTCTTTTTTTTTCTTTCTTTTTTTAACCACGTGTTCACTGCTGCTAACATGGCCAACATGGCGGCTGCCATTCATCACAGGTAATAATTTATGTTTACCTCAAAACATTACAAGCAAATGAGGTACTTTATTATGAAGGCTGCTTATTCTATAGCAGGGGTGGGCAATTATTTTCTGCTGCAGGTCGGATAAACAATCTTCAGAATGAAGCGGGCTGTATAAAAATTGAAAAATACCTAAAGGCGAATTTAATCTTAAGGTGACATAATTATGTAATTATTAAATATTATTATGTAATGAAATTATTAATGATAACATTAGGTAATCATTAATAATTAATGAAAATTACTTTGACATAAAATCATTACTCACGTTCAAGCAAGATTGATTATTGCACAAACATATTCCTCTCACCGTCATACAGAACAAGAATAACGGTTGCGCCAATTTATCTGCACACGTTCTTGTCAATCTCGTTATTGCGTGTAGCCACTTTTGTGATACACAAAAAATATATTCGCGTATCAATATTATTTTTAAAATATACTTTTCTTGTGTTATTTTCTTAGTCTATGCAAAGAGTTCAAAAGCATCCGCAGAACTATTTTTCTCATTAGAAACATTAGAAAATAATTCCTTATACAAATTAATAAATTCAGATAATTTTTTTTAAAAACATAAGTATTTTATCAAACTGATTGATGGCTAAAAACTTATTACATCAGAATGTTATAAAATTTTAGGTACCTACGTAATTAATTTTGTAAAAACAAATTTACAACTTAATGTGAATGGTGAAATTTACTATGTTCATGGTTAATTATATCATCAAAATTTGGATTAACTCGGTTGTATACTGTACATATACACTAGCAATAGTATCCCTTATTTTACACTACAGAGTATCCATTATTTTATTTTTTATTTTCGAGTAGAATTTTACAAGTGTGAGCCTTAAAACTGTAATGTTTTCTGGTTTATGCGGCGGGCCGTATGAAATGCCTTCGCAGGCCGGATCCAGCCCGCGGGTCGCCTTTTGCCCACCCCTGTTCTATAGTGTCATTATTGTTATGTCAGTGTAATGTCACTAACTCTATGGTTTGGTGATATCATCCATTGTTATGTCAAAATGATATCACAGTTCCAATGTGAGGTCATTCAAATGCCATATGTTATTCTATACTGCTAGAGCCCCTAGATATATAGAGTACAGCATTCCTTTGCACCACCAGATGCCACCAAATCAGCCATTTTATATCCTGTTAGATAGGGAGTTATCATTGTGTTCATAGCCTTTCTGTTTATTTTTTTTTTAGAAAATGTCCTGTTATAGTGCTGTAAATTGTTTAATTGAACAGAAAAGGGTTATAGATTTTTTCCTTTGCTGCAAGGTAAAAGAAATTAGATATAAAAAGAAGTGGTTACAAAATATTAAAAGGAAAATTTTCCAAATACAATCTTCATTTTGCCAGGTAAGCAATTGCTATATTTATAAATTAGAAAATATAGTATTATGGTTATATAGTATAATGTAGTATATTAGTAAATATAGTATTATGGTTTACTTTCCATAAAGTTATCTGTGATTATCGATCAGCAGGTGGTTATAAAATGGCAGCTGAATACAGTATTCTATCTATCTAGGGCAGCCATTCTCAACCTCTGGCCTACCAAGCTTTTACATGCGGCCCGGAATGCACAGTCATGAATTTAATGAAAGCACGGAATTCTCCCACAAGCAAAAAATAAAAACTCTGATATAAAAAATTTTTTTTAAAATCTGAAAAAATTACAATTTTCTTAATTTGCTAAGTCTTTCCTGATGAATTCATAAAATTTTAAAATCCATGGAAAAGAGTCGAGGGGAAGAAAATCTTGCAATTTAAGATTCCATGCTTCACCAATACAAAAAAAAAACACGCTTTTTTTATAATTAATCGTTTCTGAAAAAACCTTATCGTTTTGTGGCATTGCAGTCGCCAGTTTTGCATCACTTTGCCAAGTGTATAAGTAAACAATTAAATTTTTAATCATATTTGAAAAAAAAAATTTTTGATAAATTTCTTCATTCTTAGACACTTCAATAAATTCATCATCTGATTTTAAATTTTTATTTAAACCATTTATTAAGTTTGTAAATCATGATTAAAGCTGTTCTGGCAAGCAGATATCTTCTTATTTCATATATATACTAAAAACTTTAAAACAATTTCTCAAAAAACAGATATTTTTTTCGATACCAATTTGAATTTATTTTTTGTTTGTTCTTGCATTCTCCTTGCAATAGACTAGTGCCCCACAGTTTGGAAAACACTGATCTATGGCATTCATGAACTGAGAAGTCAAAAGTTTTTTTAGGAAATTTTTTAGAAGTCAGATTTTTTCATGTGACACCAATTGATTGCTGACTGCTGATATAGAGTGTTGCAGCCCGTTTAATGTAGTGAACAAATGTATGTGGCCTGGGAAAAAAAAAGGTCAAGAACCACTGATCTAGAGACTCTATACACTGCCAACACTAATCACAATCTATTGGCAATAATGCAAACTAAAATTTGATAAAAATGAAATTCTATCCTGTAGGATTAAAAAGTGCACTGTCAAGGTATCCCTTAATGGCAAAACATCATTATTGAATTTCATGAAAATCTGCTAATTAGTTCAAAAAGTTGTTAATGGGGGAGATAGACAACAGAAATGGCCCACATCTTATAAATCTCTATTTCATTAGAAAGTAGGATAATTACAGATTAAAATAAATATAATATATTGTAGATATAATAATATTAAATTAAGACTATACATATAATTATTCAAATATAAATTCATATAATTATTAATTTACAATTTATTCAAATTATTTCTGAAAAAATTGTTTTACTATTCCAAATTATCATCAAGAAAATTATGTGTTATTATATAGTCTCTCTCAAAAAGATGTATACATGTTTTGATAGTCAATAAATTCCAAGTTTATACAATGCTAATTTAGTAATTTAGTTACAAACAGTAAGTGTTTTACATATATGACAATTAAAAAATATAAAAGTTTATTGACAAAATTATATCATTTATATTGAATTACAATAACAAGAATTTTTAAATTAAGCAATTATAACTTACATTATTTGCATCATTCTTTTTATTTTTAGTATTAACATTATTTTCTTCAATTAACTGATCTTCAATTCTACCATTTTGTTCAGCTATTTCTATCATTTTTATATTTTGTACATCTTCATTTTTATTTTCATATATATCTAGATTCTTTTTTGTTTTCTCTTTCTAGTAAATAAAAAAGAAAAATTTAATTATTTTAAATACAAATAAAAATATACTGAAATAAGACAAAGCAACAAAATTTGACTCAAGCAAAATAAATTTTCAAGATAACTTATGTTGAGTCATATTATTAAAACACCAAAAAAGATAAAAGTATAAAGATTCATTAATTAGACTAAATATTACACAATAAATAAAGGGTTACTGCCTTTTAAATTCAAAATATAAACAGAAATAATAAAAGTGCAAAATAGTTTATCAAAAAATCCACTATATTAAAAAATTTATATACACATTAAATAGTGTATTCTAACATAGAAAGCATTCATATAAAAGTTAATGGATTTTTAAATTTTAGGATGAAACAAATACATAAAAAATTGTTAAAAAATCATCTACAAAATAAAAACATTTTCTTATTAATATATATCATTTTTTATTATATTTTTCATGTATAAATGAAATAGAAGGAAAATTTACTGCATATAAGCAATTACATTCTCTTAATAATAATAAGTCACAATCTTTTAAGCAAATACAAGTATCCCTCCTATAACATGGCTTCCTACAACATAGTTTCACTCTAACACGATTTAAAAATTGCGGAAACCCTCATATAACACAGTACTTCTACAACACGGTTCTTACTTAACACATTTAGAAAATTACATTTACTCTCCTACCACACAAAACATTTTCATTAATTTCTGTAAATCCATACTAGGGACACACAATACAGACATAAAATGCAATCATTGAGAAATACTTTGTTAAAATTAGTCATAAATGCAATTTTGCTAGTTTGCCATGAGGGGGACGATATGCAGACTATTTTCAATTTCGATTTGAAATTGAGTCAATTGGCAACCATTGAGTATTTTGTGTTCCAAACATTCAGTTCATGGATAAAAAATAAGTTTTTATTCTTTGATATATATTTTTTTTTTTTGTATATGTTAAGGAACGATTGTTTTCTATTGGGTTGTAGAGCAGGTTAGATTACAAATTTTGTAGAGTGGAAGATATGCAAATTTTAAATGGATGAAAAAATTCAGAAAGTGAAGTTGATATTGTTAAAGAAAAAGTTCTCGTTTTAATGAAACTGTGGTAAGAAAGATATAATTATCATATGAATGTTATATAGGCTGTATATTTTTTCTTTCCTTTTGTTTTACATATATTGTTTTTTAAGGGCTTACATATATATTTTTCTTTCTTTACGTTTCATGTTATTAATATTGCCATGAGACAATTATCACACCCATAAGGAGCGAGAGTGAGGTATCTGCTGAGAAGGGGGTGGAGTTTTTCTTTGGTTTTACTTTCTGCTTGGCACTTGCAAGAGGACAACCGCGCGATGGCAACGATAGTGCTGTTTTACTTTTCCATATTTATCTGAACCTTTTCCATCTGTGTTGTGGAACACAACACAGATGGAAAAGGTTCAGATGGTTCCCAGTGTGAGTGCACAGACTTCCCAGTGTAGTATATTTTGTTTTTGAGGTAAATAAAGTGTTTTCTCAGTTAAATGCGACCAGTTTTCCTGTGACAATATTCTTAATAAACATTAAGTTTCTTATGTAGAACTAAAGAAAGTTATTTGTTTTGAATTGGTTTTGAAACATAACTCTTCTTTTTGTATTGGCTCCAGGTCTCATATAACACAGTTTCACACAACATGGTGTTTTTCAGGAACTTATCTATTCTGTTATATATGGGATACCTGTATATTTCAATTAAAATCTGAACTGAATCAGTTCAATTTGAAAAGCATAATATTCATTTTATAAAAAGTATTTTTAAATGGGTGAGTAATGAAAAATCATTCTATGATACTCACGACAAAAAAAAGATTGCACAATAATTTACCATTAGTTTTTTTATTAAGGAGTTTTTGTTGTTATGACAATAGTGATTGGACAACCAGAAATGCTGTAACAAACTCCAAGATTATAAGATTTATTAGATCAAACTAGTTATCCCTTATTGGGAATCAAGCTATTGTAGAAATAAGCTAAAGGAAATTTACCAGCAAGATTCTATATAGGGCAAATTGAATCTCTTTACTGAAAGAATAAGTGTGTGTAATCATTTGTATTCTAATCCTATTAAGACTTCTCAATATTTAACCATTGAGAAGTCTTGCTAGGATAGTTTTCTTTCTCCTACTTCTACAATAATATGATTCTCAATTTAGATAACTGGTTTGATGATATAAAATTGTGGCATGTTATAGATCCAGTTATCCCATCTAGTGTCATAATCACAATAAAAACTCCTTAATGTAATCCAACAGTAAAATCATTGCAAGAGAGGGATCTCATAGCATCAATCTCAATCATAGCATCAAGGAAAAGGGAATAATTGGCATTATTCCGAAATCTCTATCTTTTTTGATCTTGCATGTTATGGAATAATTTATTTCTTTTATTGCTCACCAATTTAAAGAGACTCTTAAAGAAGATTATGCTTATTTGAAAAAAGCCTGAGCATTGGTCAATTATTTAAGAAAACTTGAGTTTATTGAACTGAGCTAACTGAAGTCAGCAATTCTAAATGCAATAAAAAATTTAAATTTCTGTTTAAAAAATTTAACTGTAATTGATTATTAGGAACAAATAATTACTTACAGGTAATACACATTATTTCTACTTATTTGAGCAAAAATAGTAATAAAAAATGATAAATATATACTAATAATGAAATGTATCCAACTTTGTGTGTGACTTTAAACAGAATCTTTTATGCATTCCTTTTATCTTAAAATTTAAAAATTCAAAAGCTTTTTAAGTGAATGTTTCCTAATTAGAAGACACTACATTTAATCTATTTACATAGTATTCAAAAATATTATAAACATAGTAAATAATACTAATTTGGGCCAATATCTTGATCAATTATTTTGCACTTTTTGCTATATTTTATAAGAATATGTTTTCTTATAAAATACAAGAAAATATATTCTTGTATTTTAATTTTTAAAAGTAATAGCTGTTTATTTATTGTCTAAAAAAGGATGACGTAAGGAGGAATACAGAAAAGTATGAAACAATATAAAAACCAATTAATACAGCACTAATAAGCAGGAATTAACATAAAAACAGTTTTTTATGAAAATTTTAAAATATTAATGTTAAAAATTTTGAAAATATTATAAGTACAGTTGATTAATCAATAATAATTTTGAATATTTATTTAAAATTATAGAACCTCGTCAATCTCATGTATTAATAGCTGTTGTTGAGAAAAATGCTGATAATATTTTTTCAATAAAACCATTAAAACAAAAGTTATTCATTGATGGTTTATGCTATCTTCTACAAGAAATATATGGTATTGAAAATAAGAATGTTTTTCAACCAAAGGTAAAAATTCATTTTAATCTTGTATTATTAAATTTTTTAAATCGTAATTAATAATTAACTCGTTAATTTATTATTATTGTTATTTATTATTTTGTTAAAAAAATATTTAAGTATAATTAATAAAATATTAAATTTCATTATTATTATCAGTACTTATGTGCAAATGATCTGCAGAGTGAACATTACAAAAAACTAAATAAAAGAACAAACACATACAGAAACACAGATTAACACAGTAAACAAATGAATCTTCAGCTATTGCAAATTTCAGAAAGGGATTTATCCTGTAGATCAAGAAAACTATGAAAATGCGTAATGTTGCTTTTCCTCCACATCTATTGCATATAAAAGACTCTTGAACTTGATGGAAACTTTTCATTTCACATAATTTTTAAAATGAAAGCTGTAATAAGTAGCCTTAATTTTTAAGTGCCTATTATATTGGTGGGGCTTGCTTTCGTAAATCTGATTGAAAAACTAAATCATGAAATAACTTTTACTTCTCAGAGTAACTCTTTTCTCTTGAATCCAAACTTTGTATTTGAAGAGATATATTCTATTAAAACTAATGATTACTTCTAAAAGTTTGATGAGTGATTTGACTCTGACAATCTCAGATAAAAGGAATTGGAAGTGCTTAAGTGAACACTTAAATGTGTCTTTAGAAAAAAAGCAGAAAATTTTGTTGATTTCTGGTAAAATTGGAAATACACAACAAAGGCACAATGCAAGAAATAACATATGTCACCATGGGTTTGATTTCAATATCAAACAACTTCAGATATGTTGAGATGAAGATAGTGAAAGGTTTTTGAATCTGCAGAGAGTGGAAATAACTTTTAGACTGATTCTTCTGAAGTAATCTAAGAATGCCATTTTGGAAGAACATTATTCCAAAATATTAAAATCTATTCACAATTTCAAATCTTGAATTAAAAACAGGTCTGTCTTTTCCAGAACATTACCTTTCCTGAATTTGATAACTTTAGTTTTTTTAGATATTTATATGCAAGTCATTCACAGCTGAACAAATTCTGAACCTCTAGAACAGGGGTGGGCAAAGTTTTGGGAGAATAGGCTCTATCGCATCAATAAAATATAGCATAGGGCCGCATCAAGGGTCCAGCATGTAGTGAAAAATTTTTTCAGGGTGCTGGGCCTGGCCTGATAATCCCTATCTTTCACTATGGCCCTCTTTGCAGGTGTGGGTATAGCAGGTGGTTGGAACTGATCCTGCCCTTTAGTAATCTATCTGATTGGAAAAGGGCATAAAACAAAATAGCAAAAAAACTCCCAAAATCCCTCCTTCATCTAATAACTGTCTGAGATGATATAATTTCTCTTAGAAAATTAGCCAAAATAGAAAGAACCTGAATTTTTTCTAAGGGGTGCATTTGTTGACTAAAATATCATAAAAGGTGACACGTTAAAATTAAGCCAATTTTCTTAGTAGATCAGCTTTTATTGACCATTATATGAATCATAGATTTGAATAATGCTAGCAGTCCTGAAAAAGTGAAACACCATTTTTGGGGAAGCTTGGCAGGGTTGAAATTCTTTTAAATTATATATTAAAATTATAATTTAATATTTTAAAATTTGGAACATACCTGTTTAGGAAATTACACAAATATTAAATACAAACACCGTGAAAAGGTATTGAGTTCACAAAATGATGATATTTGAATTTGAATGTATTTTGCAACCGATTTCTTACACAATGACTTACTCTAGTTAACAGTTAATAAAATCTATTTTTATAAAAAAATATGAAACTGTAATGATATTTGCAGTTTACCATATGAATTATTATTTAATACTTTTCTAGAAATTACATAAACTATATTGCTAAGATATGGAACAGATATGATATTTTTTAATATTCATTTTATTTATCGATAAAATTTTTGGCATATGGCTATTAGTTCCGAGGGCCACATGCAGGCTGCAGTTTGCCCATCCCTGCTCTAGAGATTTATTTACTAATTCTATAAAATAGAACGGAGAAGTCCTTCAGGTTGACTCACTCAGTCCTACACTATTTATTTTGTTTATCACTGATAAAGAAAGACACTGCATGAAAGTGATAATGTGAGGATCACGGAAATACGAATTATATGCGCGATATATAAGAAAAATTTAATATATCAAACAAAGAAATTGTGGCGTCCCACAATAATGCACATTTTTTATTCAATACTTATGATCTGGTGATCTTCAGTCCAAAGTAGAAGTAAATAAGATTTAGTAATAAATATTGTAAAAACTGATATTATTAATAAGTCTATTATTACTGTTTAATATTATGATCTTTGATCAGATCGAATTAAAAGAAAATAATTCTTCATAAATTAATTCAATTAATATAAACTTTAATATTAATACTAATAATGCATTTAAAAATAATATGTAAACTTTCAGAAATTTTAAGCTAAATAATTTTCATTTCTTGCCATTTTGGATTGCTCTCAGCAAAGATACTTTCAAAAATTCATCAATGTCTAATATATGAATTAAAAATAATTAGCAAAGATTCCAGAAAATGCTTTACTGTAATTTTAGAAGTAATTATTGCTGATGATTTATTTTTCCTTAAATCATCAAATAGCTGATGCTAAATGTAGCAAACAATCTATTTTCTCAGTACTTGACTCCTTTCTTTACATATTAGATATTTTTATTGTAATACCATTAATTTTTTTACATGAAAATAGTTTATTTGAGAAGCACTATCTAACAACAGTATACTAACATATCATTAAATATTTTTTACTTTAGTTGGCTTTATATACATAGCGAACACATTCTAAATTTTGTTGAAATTAACATTTTTATTCTTACAAAACGTTTGAAGAAATATGAATTTACATATTAATCAGGAAAAAATTATGAATCTGAATAATTGGGATAAATTTCATTTTACATAGGAAAAAATTAATCTGGCAGAGATTAGTTTTATATAAAATATAAATTATTTTATTTACTAATCTATCTTTTTAGGATATCAGTGATGATGAAGTTGAAGATAGTGGATCTGAATGTGTTATCTGCATGTGTGATGCTAGAGATACACTTATTCTACCTTGCCGACATTTGTGTTTATGCAATAGCTGTGCCGATTCTCTTCGTTATCAAGCTAATAATTGCCCTATATGCAGAGCACCGTTTCGAGCTCTTCTTCAAATCAGAGCGGTACAGAAATGTTCTACTCCTCTTCAAATCAATAGTTGTGGAGATAATCAGGTATACAAATGTTAATTTTGATAAATTATATTTAAAATATCCTAAAATATAATTTTTAGAGAATTTGTTTGAATTTAGTTGATAGATAATCTAAAAAAATTACAGAATTAATAATAACAACAACATTAAGTCATTTCTAATAATAACAGTTATCAGGAATGACTTACTGTTAAAATCTTAAAATAGATAAATTAAAACTTTGACTATATATTTGAATCACTGAAGATTCAAGCATGCATCAGTATGAATTCTGACTTCAATTCAACCATCTCCAGATAATGTCAAATGTGACATTTCATTATTCATTTCATATTGGCATGTTTAGATCTTGATCTTTTTGCAAAGCTCCTATTTTCACTATGGAATCTGAAATTTTTCAGAACACAATTTGTGAAATATTGATATAAACACAAAATATCATTTCTATCAAAAACACATTTATAAAACTTAAGAAATCCCTAGAAGAAGAATATATATATATACAGGATGTATCTTACCACCCATACCACACTTTTTTCTCGGAAGCACGATAAGGTGGGGAGTGGGGAGAAAAATTTTCATAACCAAAGTATATCCGGAGAATTGAATGGTCATGATAAAAATTTTGTGGGCCCACTGGAAGTAGGTGCACAAGGGGTCAATTTTGAAATCTCCAATGAAAACATATGCCAATTTGGGCATAATTGGATAGAACTATGAAAAACAAATAACTTTTGTTTTGAAAGTTTTTAATATCACCTACGGATTGTAAGATATCACGCAAAAAAGATGCCACTGCATGTACCGCCAATTTGGGCTATTCAAACAATAAGAAGAAGAAGAATCCAACAGAGGGTGTCTGTACACTCCATGATGCACTCATGAAGGGCTGAAATAAATTAGAATACTATTGATCTTGAGTATGCTTCTGTGCCAAACTGTGATGGCAAAAGACTTGTTGCATCTATGGTTCAAGTACTAATACTGAATATCTAATGTGCATAATACTGTTCTTTGCTGCTTCAGTAGTGTTCTGCAGGATACACACAAGTACACAGATGCCCTCTGTTGTATTCTTCTCATTGCTTGAATAGCCTAATTGGCAGTACATGGTCGGCCGGATTGGCCGCGTGGAAACGTTTCTGCTTTCCACTCTGGAGGACCCGGGTCGAATCTCAGGTCCCATCCCTTGAAAATTTTTATCATGGGATCTGGGCTCGGCCCGTCGATCCCCGTCCTCCACAATCCGGCTGACCCGTCTGCAGGGGTGGGCAGCCTGTGGAAGGGTTTGTTTCATCCCGTCACTTAGTATTCTCCCTGAATGGAAAGTGGTGTCATCTGTTAACAAAAAAAAATAGGCCGGGCCCAGACCCCTCCTGAAATACTGGAGATGTGGAACTGGAATCATAGTAAATATTAAAAATGCAGATAAAACTCATTTAAAATGACCTGGTAAATTTTGGCGCCGAATTGTAGCGCCAATATATTGTAGCGATCGGTGGCCTTAACTAACTGCTTACCACTTTACATTGGCAGTTCATGCTGTAGCCTTTTTTTTGCGTGATATCTCACAATCTGTAGGTGATTCTAAAAACTTTCAAAACAAAAGTTATTTGTTTTACACAGTTCAATCTAATTATGCCCAAATCGGCTTATGTTTTCATTGAAGATTTCAAAGTTGACCTCTTGTGCACCTACTTCCAATGGATTCACAAAATTTTTATCACGACCATGTGATTCTCCAGATATACTTTGGTTAACAAAATTTTCAACCCTACTTCCTATCTCATTGGGTTTCCAAGAAAAAAGGGTGATATGGGTGATAAGATACACCCTGTATATAAACATTTTTTTAACACATTCTTAAGAGAATTTAAACAATAAGCTGATGAAAATTGAATAATAAAGAAAGAGCAATAATACAAATGTTCGTTTTCACATCATAAAAAGTGAAATTATGTTTAAATTAATATTAATGATACTAAACAAAAATCCAGTTAGTCTTCAACTTGATTTTCATGTTTGTATGTTGGAATCATAGCCTTATAGAATAAAAAATATTGAATTTAAATTATGATTTTTCTAATATGATCATAATTATAAAGTTCCACTATCAAGATCAAAAAATTTATTTTATTAAAAAGGAAATATAATAAATAAATCAAAATCAATAAAGTTTATAATATTGTCTTAATATAAAATGATTAATTCATGTATCATAATGTAAGTTTTAAAAAAATTTCTAAAATTTAAAATTATTTTTAATATGCTTTTCTAGGTGCCTCAAGATGTACCTCCTGGTTATGAAGCTGTTCCTCTCATTGAAGCATTAAATGGACCAGTACAACAACCTTTACCACTTTCTCCATCACCAAGTACTTAAATTTTTTATATTTTAATTTGTTATATTAATTATATTAAAGTATTATTAGGATAACACTAATATATAATGAAATTTTATTAATTTTATTTTTAATATGATATATAGTCTTGTTTCTCATCATCAAATACTATTATATATGTGATGATGATAAAAAAAAATTAAATTAACAGCATTGAAAACTCAATAAAGAAATAAAATACCATTTGAGGTAAAATTATATGGAATTTTTAAAATAAAAGCACTGATTTTAACTACAATATATTGTAACTAATATTCTTAACTATTAAACTCCAGTTATCAATAGCGTGTTTCCGGTGCAGTATCAAGGGTGGTTTGGTCTGGTTTACGGACAGTTCTAAAACACTACTGGTGTTGGGGCAGGGGTTTACTGCGAAGGGACTCAGATGTTTTATTCCTTTTCCCTTGGGCAGTTTGCCACTGTCTTTCAAGCAGAAATTTTTGTTATTTCTGCATGTGTTAGAATTAATCTTGATAGGGATTATGCTGGTAAGTATATTTTTATCCTATCCGACAGTCAGGCTGCTCTTAAAGCACTTGATAATTCCCGATTTGTTTCGAAACTAGTCTGGGAATGCCGTCTTCTCATTGAGGAACTGGCCACCAAGAACAGGGTACAACTGGTTTGGGTGCCGGGGCACAAGGGGATTGGGGGCAATGAGGTTGCTGATAAGCTTGCCAGAGAAGGGGCTTCTCGCCCCTTTTTTTGGACCTGAGCCTGTCCTGGGCATTGGTTTGGATGTCTTTGGGCGGGTTGTCAGGGACTGGCTGGCAGCTCAGCATCATGCTTTCTGCAGGTCTACCTCTGGTCTTAGGCAGGCAAAGGCTCTTATTTTGGATTGCTCTGTTCAGCGAACTAAAGAGTTGCTTTCTTTGAACATATATAAAGTTAGGATTGTTACAGGGCACTGTCATCTTAGAAGACATCTTCACTTGATTGGGCTTGCCCTATGTGTAGAAAATGTTAATATAATATGGGAGGAGTATACATGTGTAGATGATGTCAGTATGAGGAGGAAACTCCTCTTCACATTTTAGATGTGTAGAAGATGTCAGTATGAGGAGGAAACTCCTTTTCACATTTTGTGTGAATGTGTGGCCCTTCTGTCATCTAGAAGACATCTTCACTTGATTGGGCTTGCTGATAGCCCTTTGTGTAGAGAAAATGTAAGTATGAGGAGGAAACTCCTCTTCACATTTTGTGTATGGGGATGTATTTTTCTGTTCCCGAGGATCTTGCTTCTGTCCCATTGTGGGATGTATTTTTCTGTTCCCGAGGATCTTACTTCTGTCCCATTGAAGAAATGTATTTTCCTGTTCCCGAGGATCTTGCTACTGTCCCATTGAAGTTTGTTCCGGAGGATCTTGCTACTGTCCCATTGAGGAAAATACTGTCGTTGTTTTTAAGACAAGGTCTTCTCTGGGATGATTTGATTTGGGGTGCACAATAGACCACTGTTTGTCATGGTGCTTGGGCTGGGTAGGCTTCTCCCTATTTTACTACTACTACTACTATTCGCATTTCCAAACGAATGAACTGCCAACTGGTATCTCTCTGCGAAACTACTGAAAATAGTATAGTAGACTGGTTACTATCGTTAAGTGAATGTTATCATGGATTTTGGGAGAACAAAGAAGAATAATAAGATAAGTAATCATTATTGCAGTGTATCACAATGTAAGAGCAAATAATCGGCGACCATTTTTTTACATCGTCTCCCAAAAAATATCAAATTACAAAAAGAATGGCTACATATATTGAAATTTAAAAAGAAAGCACCCAAGAATACTTATTTGTTCTCTGCATTTACTTAAGACTGATTACATTTTATTAGGTAATAAAGGTTGCACAAATAAATAACATCTAGTTGTAAATCTAAGAATAAACGTCCCAAACTGGGCAAAATGGTAGATTATCTGCTAGTGAAAGGCGTATTGTGTTGCAGCTTTTAATAAATATATATACATACTGTACATGTTATGTTTCCGGACCACGATATAGTTTCTCTACATGTGATCTGGGGGACACACATATATATACATACATTAAAAAAGCTTGTTGTATAGTGTGATGTCATGCAATGTAATGGTTCATTTTGTTCTTTATTCCACATAATATTATATGGTGTGCATCAAATAAAGCCTCTCCTTCAATGAAACAATGTTTTTATTTACCTCCTGTATAATCAAATATATCACAAAGTTTAACTTTGTTGAGGAACATTGCTAAAATATCAATTGTTTATTTCAGTATCTCTCTCTTATACTACTATCAGCCACCATATTGAAAAGTCATTATGCCTTCTATAGTCACTTTGATTCACGAATTACATACAAATATTATCAATAACTTTTTTTTTAATTTTGATCAGCCATCCACAATTGAATGAAAATAACAATGATGCACTATGTGATTTTAATTTATTAACTTTATATGTAGAAATAACTTTTAATTATTATTGAATACTGCATTTTCAATTATAGATGATGAAATCAGAATTAATAAAAGTAACAAAGCTATCAATAATTTATAGTTTAGTCAAATTACTTTGCTATTCTAAATAGTTTAACAATCAATAAATTTAATAGCTTTAAAGCTGGAATAAGTTTATTTTAATGATACAATTCTTAAACTATATATCAGGTGGCCAACACGTCAACCAGTAAGCCATGAGAAGTGGCCCGCGGTGGTCTGTCATATTTTCTGTATTGATTATTGTTGTTGTTGTTTGCTGATAAGCTTGCCAGGGAAGGGGCTTCTCGCCCCTTTTTTTTGGACCTGAGCCTGTCCTGGGCATTGGTTCGGATGTCTTTGGTGGGGGTTGTCAGGGTTGTTGATTGAAATCACTTGTGATCTACTTTATAGATTATAGTATAGTCTAAAATGTAGACGCCAGTGATTTCTGAAATGAAAAGTAGCCCTCGAACCTAAAAAGGTTGACCACTGTTGCTATATATTATAATTCAAGTATTATATTATTACAATGTTTAACTAAATAAAAATTACTGTAAAATTTAAGCAATAAGTTACAGGAGAAAAACTAATTCATAATTTAACGAAAATAGATGAAACTTTAAAAAGAGACGTAATCAATAAACTTTTCCATAATGACTGATTATAATTATCTGTACTCTACTGTAAACAGAGTTTACAGTATTTACTATTAACTACAAGTTGAACATGTTCCAAAGCAAATGAAATTCTAAATTCTAACTTATGGAGTTTTTAAATTTAAGGTGGCTGAATATTACATCATATATAGACAATTTGTGATAAAATTTTTTAGGGTGATAAATCAAACTCTAAAAATATTTGATTTATCACAAATTGTCTATATATGATATAATATTTGGCCGCCTTAAATTTAAAAACTCCGTAATTTAGAATTTAAAATTTCATATGCTTTTGGAACATGTTTGACTTGTAGTTAGGATTTGTCAGTTATCCTATGCACGTTTTCGGTGCATAGGATAACTGACGATGTATCCTATGCACCGAAAACGTTTTTATGCTTATTAAAGTGTAATTCCTTTGTCTTAAACTTCCCTATAAATATTTTATCACAATGGAATCTTGAAATTAATCTTTTAATCATGTATCTGAGTAATTCCAAGAAACAAATATTTTTTCCATGCAATAAAATTTCTCCACATGCTGATTTCTAAAAATTGACTGAGGGGAGGAAACCTTAAATGAATTTTTCTTGACTACTTTATTTTACATTTTTATCTAATTTTTCAAGGAATCATTTCATAGTTTTTATATAAATTAAAATAAAAATACATTATGTTATATGCTAAATTATATTAATATTATTGTAAACCTGTACCTGTGCTGCTGGCATTTGAGCTAGGTAGCTAACCTGCAAGCCGTGACTACCTTAATATCCATCCAATCATATTGTGGGATTTTTAAACTGTGTAAAATGGCCACCTGTGTTCCATGGCCAGTGATATTTAATTTTGGCATCTTGTATGCAACTTCTACTAGATGGCCAGCAAATTGTGTTTTGATCAAGAAATGCCAGATGGGCTCTAGATATTCTATCAGGTTGAGATGGACAGGACCATACCCGTAACATCTCCTGAGTCCAGCCCTGACCCCCTCTCCGTCGACCTTTGTCTAAGAACAGTTCCACAACTACAGCGGTAATAAACTTCGTTCCGCTCAGCCCAACTTAGCAAATAATTAAAAATTTGAAAGAAAGTCTCCATTTTCCTTATACTGAACTATTTTTATTTAGCAAAAACTATGAGCAAAAGTACAAAAAACATTAATAAAATTAGTTAATATAAAATACAACCTGTTATTCCCGTCTCTAAAAAACCAAACTTCACTTCTATTTTCATTTCAACAGTCAATGGCCACACCAGCACTTCCACAACCTTCGTCCAACCGACGCGCACAATAATTCATAATGAGACGGAAATCCTCACACCCCCTGGTGTATTTCTTATTTAAACCTCTGAACCATTTACATAAAAATACAAATCTTACAGATATTTCCAAATAATAATTATTAAGTTGCTTTTTATACAGTATTATTAAATCAGTATTAATAATAATAAATACAATTACAATTCGTTCAGTTAAATTTATACACATGTCATCCATTGGCGTCAAGGCCAATTTACAATTAGTCACGATGGCCGCCTCCATCCCGTCACCGCCTCCAAAACAGACTCGTGGTAAGTACAACATCTTTCTTCTCACCAGTGACAAACTTCCCATCTCTTCACAAGGTGAGCATTCTAAAGTGAAAAAATCCTGAAAATAGACATTAATTAGTGATTTTTTTCCTCAGATTTAATTAACAATGTGAAACTGTGTCATAAACTTTGTATTTTAACCTTTGATGTTTAATAAAGAAATTCGTAGCTAACTGTGTCTGGTGGCGACGCTGTGCTTGGTGGCCACAATCTGAGCCGCTGAAAGCTGGCCACTTAGCACAAGTTTTCCTGTATATAAAAACAAGATATTCAACACAAAATAATTAATTTATACATAAATAGAATTAGCACACTGAAAACTTTTTTAAACATAGGCAAATGTTTTCTCTCAATTGACCATACCTGTTTCCATCATGGACAAAGGATTTCAATTCAGTGTAAAGTCATTACTGTATCGAACACATCTGCAGCTCTTTGTTGCCTAACTTTGACACTGAGCAAGTGCTTCCATCTACGATCAAATTTTGAAGTTGTTGCATTTATTTATTTTTTTAAAAGGAAAGTAAACCAGCACTACTGTTGTACTTCACTCTTTGTTGCTTATATGAGATTGATATTTTCTAGATAATAGCAGATTTGTGGATTTGTTAAAGAAAGCCTATAATAACTCTCTTGTCATCAAAGATTTAGAATTCAATGAATCATCTTAATCTGATTGACAGGAAACTGTAAAATATTTCAAAATATCATAAAACATCAATTTTAATTCAAAAAGTATTATTTTTTTTCTGAAAATTAGGAAATTTTTTGATCTCTATCCCTAAAAATTTCAGATGAATATATAAGCCGCAAATTTTAGAGACATTTTTGAAAAACCATCTGTCCAAATTAGCATAGTGCAGTGCTTCTCAAAGTGTTCTCAAAATACAAAATTTGCCAGTCACAGAAATTTTAGCCAATGTTTTAATTCTTATTTCTAGTTTATATATATATATATACAGGTAAAACCTCTTTAAGCCACCACCATTGGTTCGAAGGTCCTCTCTGGCGGTAAAGGAGGGTGGCGGTTTAAGAATGTTTATGGTAACATGTGAGAAAACATGTATAGACTAGAATGACATCGTTTCATTTAATTAAAGGTGATCAGAAATAAATTGCTGAGTAGCAGGATTTTTATTTTTAAATTCTGAGTAGCAGAAGGATTTTTATTTTTATATTCACAAATTAAAATCTTTTTGTGAACATCTAATGTCGTTTTTGACATTTTACCGAGTAAGAAACAGCAACGAAACTCACAACAGTTGATTTATAAAAAAAAAAACGGTTTAAACTGTTCTTCTTCTTCTGCAAAGTCGAGGTTATGGCTCTCCAGTCTTCTCCTATTTTTAACGGTTATTTTGTAAAAATCTGTTTAGTTTTGGAATAGCTCATTTTGAAAACAGGGATGTGAATAGTCACAGGTGCGAGATAGAGAAATACTTTGTGAAACCTGGAGTAAACCCTGGAATTTCATGTCAGTTCGGACCCCGTGTCTCAAATGCCCTAGGTACTATCTGGATTGTAAGCCCTAGTTTTATCTTATTTTGTTAGCCATTCTAAAAATAAGTATATTGCATCCATGTTACAATTAGTCTTTATTAATTTAACTAACAACTTACTAAAATAATGTAAACAACAAAAAGACGACTCTTTTCGTTGGTAGAATTCCGTAATAGCTTCTATAATAGTAATTCCGAAAATAATCCAAAATAAAACACTGCACAATAGTCACCAACAGTCCTAACATCGACAACACAACACTTAAACAGTTCAGTACAAAATCTACTACAACAATTACCAATACACTGGACGTGAACACCACCAAACAGAAACAACACTACACGATGAACAGAAGAGATGAACATCATTGATGCCAGCTACCGACGGATTTTAACTTACTATTCATTTTCATACTAACAATTATATGATGAAATTAAATCTTTTAATAAAACAACATCCAAGTACTTTTTTTTTATATTAAATCAAATTCACTTTATATAACATTAATTTCAATTAATAACAGCATTTCTTAATTCTTTTAGCTGTTGATTCGGGACTATCCACCCCCATCATGGCGTCCAACTGGCCATCTCCAAACTCCGGGTAATGTACTCCACAATATTCCAAAATTTTTCTTAACAAAATTTACCACAATCATTACAACTTAATAACTTATGGCACTGTTTTCCAAACTAAGGGGCACGAGTCTATTCCAAGGGGGCATGGAAGAATTCAAAAAATATCATTTTTGAGATAAACAAATAAAAAATAAATTCAAATTGATGTCAAGAAAAAATTAATTAAAAAGGGTTATAAATACAGTACAAATATTCATGTACCCAGAAACTTTCTGTTCTAGCTGTTTTAAAGACAAAATAACAATCTCATTTAGTGACTGAAAAAGAATTGTGAGTAGTGATATCTTTTATGGCACCGAATTTGAGAGAATTTGTACTGAAAAACCAGCCCACCCATTACATTAAATATTATGTTGCATTAAACATATGTTCTATTTTTCATTTTTTTGTAAGATTTGTTTAATTGTATTAAAAATTTACACACTATAATAAATATATGCATTTTTATGTATAAGAACTTTATTTATACAGAATATGGTATATTGTTTTGTGGTATTAAACTGTAAGTAGAAAGTATTTATAAAATTAGACTATTATGGAATGAGGGCATACCAAGTTTTTATGAAAAAGGGGAGCGCAGACACAGAAAGTTTGGAAACCACTGACTTATGGCATTTTATTTATTCAGTTTTTAATCATTTAATTTTATAGGAAGAATTTTAATTATTCTAGCATTTTTTACATATAACGATGCATTATATAATATAATTTTATCATATTTTTTGACTTATTTTCATTTGATTTACAGCCTTTTATACAACTTTTATTAATTAAATTTTTACAATTATGTCTTTGATAGAACTTTTGCTGTTATGACTTATTGTTTCTGAATCCATTAATGTTTTCAATTGGTATTATTTGCTAATCTTGTTTGACTAGCAAATAATGACTAATGACATTCAAATAAAAAATTATACAATATTATGTTCATAAAATAAAAACAAATATCTTTTGCATACTGATTTTAAGAATATAATATTTCACAATATGGCCCAGCACTCTATCATAAACAAAAATAAACCATAAGCCATTCATTACAGCTAGATATATGTTGACTTTATTAGTTAACTTTGAAGCACAATAGGTTAATAAATAATATTTATCAAAACTCAGCTCAACATTCCTGAGCACTTCCTTAGTATCATTTCATAAACATGAGTTTTAGTAATTCTAATTGCAATAATAAAGAAAAGCAAGTCTTCAACAATTTTAATTAATCAGAATTTTTTAAAGCAATATTTTTTAAAGTAATATTTTATAAAAAAGAATTTGAAAAACATTGTACCAAATACAGTCGATTCTCATTATTTGTGGTAATTATGTTCTGTAAATTCTTAGTGAATATTGAATTAGTGAATACTGAACCATTGTGCTTATGAGAAATATAGAGTTAGGTTCCTGTGAACCATTTTCCAACATTTTCATCCTTGGTTTGTCTGTTTTTCTGTTTAAAGATATCCTATTTAATGTGTATTACAGTATTTACAAATAATTGTCAAGTTCTAGATTCCAGTCAAAACTCTTTTGCGATGTGTATTTTTCTATTGTTTACATGTATACACATATATTTTTTATTATTAATTTAAGCATTTATATTAAGTATGTAATCCCAAAAATATAATAATGTATTACGAAAAAAATATATATTATGTATAATTAATTAAATCGTATATACAAGATTGTATAAATTGAGCTCAGGGAAATCGATGTCATCTGTGAGAACGGAAGCTAACTTTTATTACTAATGTCATAAGGTCGGAAAGAATACAAAACAACCGAAAGATGGTTGAATCAGCAAACGGAGGGGAGAGGGGAAGAACAAATGGCAAAATATAAACAAAAATGATAACAACAGAGACAGAGTTGGGAGAACTAGGCCAACAAAGCGGCACGAAACTATCGGTCCTCTGACCGAAGTGTCGAAGTGAACTGGGCTCTGCCGATCGGGACTGGATTTTATCCCAAAGCCGTTCATACAAGATGAACGCTCTCTCTCCAGGTATGTGGATTCCGACACGACATACACTCACCACACATACATCAGATTCAGGGTGCAATCGATTTCTTTGAGCTTAGCACTATATATATATATCCTATATCAAAATACTAATAAACATATTTTATTTTTTCTTGAACGTTAAATTTAGTAGTTACTTCTTTTCTTTCTATCTTGGACCCCTGTGGGCCACTTACTCACACACTAAGGGCACTGAATCGACAAACGAACCACGAAAGTTACATAATTACAGTATATGCAGTGTATAGTACTATATACATTATTATAAACACAGTAATCTTTATTTAATTTTCTAAAACACTTACTATGTATTAAATAAAATCTTATTTTTGATGGGTAGTTGTTTGCAGGATGTTTGATGTGGCAGCTGACACATTGTCTTTCTGAAATTCATTGAAAAACTGCATCAGCCTTGTCTGCATTGCTTTTTGCCTCAGATCTTCTAAAATTTCGGCATAAGGAGCAAATGCACAGGAAGTTAGGTGTCCAAATTTGAAGCTGCATTCAAGCATAGGGTCATATTCTTCTATGGGACCTGCGAATTATACAAACAGGCTTTTGGCTTATCTGCGGTCTATGGAGTCAGCAAGGATAGATAATGAGACTTTTCCAGCAAAACAATACAGAGACTATATTTGGTAACAAATAACTTCCTTTATTAGAGAGAGAGAATTTACATTGGTAACAGTATTTTCGCCGGTCAATGTCAGTCTGCGAATAAGCGCAAAAATTCAGCGAAAATGGATTTTGTGATTACAAATAAATTCCCATGAATAGTCAAATACACGAATACGGAATCCGCAAATAAAGAGAATCGACTGTAATACAATTTTATAGAAATAAATAATTTTAAAGTTCTAATCCCAATAATGAATTTTTTATTGAATTTTAATCATCAGATAAATCAGTTCATTCAGCACAGTCATGGACTTAATTCATACAAAATAATAATTGGTTAAGTTTTAATATTAAATTGTTTTACATTATAATGACTTCTGTAAATTTATATAAATTCAGAGAAATAATGATAATCGAAATCAAAGAACAAATAAAATTATTTTCACCTTTCCTTTTTTGTAATGCCTTCCAGCTTCCTTTCCTCTCTTTTTCTTTATCTTATTTTTAGCATTATTTTCTTCAACTGTACTAGGAATTACAATATGATGTGTACGTACTGGTAATTGCTCATCGTCTCGAAGAGGTCTATATGAATATTAAAAAATATATATATTTTATATAAAATATTTATCATTCATTGCCCTGTACAAAATATTTTTATATACACTCTTGTATACCATAAATATACAAGTTAATAATGGAGTTTAAATAATAAATGTAGCTGAATAATGGCTCAATAAAAATACAAAATTTATAAGAAGTTTTAAACAATATCAGAGTCTTAATTTCCCTTGAATAGTTTTACTATAATAAAAAATTAGTATTGGTAAATAAAAAGTATGACTTTCGATAACTGTTTGGATAATTTTAATTATGACTTTCAAGCTTTATTGAAAGAAGAAAATATTTTAATTGCATTATAAAGAGAACAATCTATTCCCATCTGCCATAAAAAAAGAATTTAGAATAATATAATAGTATCAATACTTTATGTCAAATGATTTCTAGAAAATAAAATTTTTTCTGTAATTGCTGCAACAATTAGTAAGAATTTTTTAAATTATTAAAAAAATTAATAATTTTTTAATATACAAGGGCTAAAACTGAAAAAATAAAATCATGATTAATATTCTTACCTTTTTTTTAAAATAAACAAACATACAGGAAATAACAACAGCAACAAATTATATAAGCAGCAGAACTCAAGAATTTAAAGATTAACAACAAACCAGTGTGGGGGAAGCATACATGAAATTCTATCAACTTTTTGACTGAATGGATATTTTTCTAATCTTAGTTTATTTTGCAATACTCTCATGGTCAGTTGGATTCAATAGTTGATACAACATCAGTGAAGTGAATGTAGAATGTCAATCTTTTTGTTTCTATTAATACTGTAAAAGTACAGGAGTTCCTCTTATTATGAATGTTCATACTTGTGAACATGAAATTTCATTTTTAAATGATCACGAAACTTCAAAAAATCTTCAATAATTTTAAATAATATGATAACAGGATGCTTTAGCAACTAATTTTATGTAACACTATAATTGCCATAATATGTTAGCTAACTGTGTTATTACACAGTTAACATATTATGGCAATACTTCAAAATGGTAGCAATTACACCAAAAAACACTTGTTTTATAATTGGAACTTTTTGTTCAAATCTGTGAAATATATTACAAAATACAGTGTATTTTGTAATATATAACAGTACTTTCAGGGGCCAAATAACTACAGATCTGAGTTACAATAAAAATTTACATATGAATTATGCCCAAATTCAAGGAGTGCATGCATCATAAAAATGGTTTGCACTGCATTGAGGATGGCACAAGAATAAATTCACTTATGTACAAAAGGTTTAGACCAAGAGTGCACAGACTTGTTAAGACCAAGGGCCACATGGATTCACTGGAACTTATAGGAGGGCCAGCAAAAAAACTATGAAAGTTATATATCATATCATGTTTATTTATTATATGTTACAAAGAAACATAATCAAAATTAAACAAAGATTTTTTAATAGAATGCGTGGCATTGATTTAACAATATTTTTTCATGTTGGGTTAGATTATACGAAAAAATTCAGCACTATTAGCAGTAAAGTAAAGAAAATTTATTAGAGAAAATTTCAATAACGTTTTCGGCAGTTATGCCATCATCTGGTACAATATTCTAATCAAACACTTTTCAAAAACAGTAGGAATACTTTGTCGTCACAGCAACGATTTCTCAATTCAAACATTATTAACATAAGTGATTTTTTATAAAAATTACATTAAAATAACAAAATAAATATATAAAGATTAAACATAAAATACTAGAAGAACTTAAGAAAATAATTATATTTAATAACTAATAAAAGTTCATACAATCCTAAGCTCAGGAAAAATTAAGTTAATGCCATCAATATGATTTCCACCTTTCCTTGTCTATTGCATATCTCCACGATTGGGGGTTTCCAAGCTAGCCTGTCATTCAACAAGTTCTTCTCTCATTTTCTTCGTAATATCTCCACAAACTTGGTGATGGTCGGTTGTGTTTTTGGCTTGAGGGATTTCACTACCTTCGCTTCTTCCCATCATATATTTAAATCTCTGCTGTAGACTTCTACTGCCAGCAACATAGATAGTTTGGCCTGTGAAATATCCCTTTTATGCTCTTCCAGTCTCTTTCCTAAGGTTCTTACCGTGACTCCTACATAAGAACCTCTTCGTGGGTTTGTGCATCCTTGACAGGGATCCTATATACTCCTTTCTTTTCATGCTGCTGTAAGGAGTCTTTTTAATTTCTTAAGAGGTTAAACAATGTGAGACCCCTACGTGCTGTTAACTTCTTCTTCCTCTTCTTTGCTATTCTTTTAACTACTTCCAAGTTCTTGATGTGATACAGAACTGGCATATAGTTACTTGCATTATCTATAGCCCTTTCATGTTCTTTACATTGGGTAGGCACTTCCCTTTTTATTCCATTTAAAATTTGCCATAGGAATGTTTTAGTAAATCCATACTGCTGTCCAATCCTATCAAAATACGCCATTTCTTGTTGTAAGTCTTCCTTCTCACTACAGTATGTCAGAGCCCTCCTGTAATAGCTTCTAAACGGTGCCTTCTTATGGTTGATGGGATCATTTGACCAGTTAGGAATCAGTACCGGTATATAAGTTGGCATCCTATAGACTTTAGTTTTAAGGTTCCTTTCATTTACTTTGATATGCAAATCCAAAAAATGTATCCCCATGGTGCTTTGTTGGTCCTTCACTAGTTTTAAACCATACTGGTCCATGGTTAAAGCCTCTGCAAAGTTATCAACTCTATCAGGATCACTCCATACAACTAATACATCGTCAACACAGCATACATAGAGCTTGACTGTTAGTTGGAAGGATGAGTTTTTGGTTCTCTACCTCTCTGAAAATTATCTCTGCCAATGGACCAGCTATTGGGCTACCAATGGGCACTCCTAGTTTCTGCATGTAGGATCCATAACATATTAAATGCACAATTTCTCGTAATAGATGGGCTATGCTATGAGCTTGTGGGACATTTTCCAACATAAATCTGTAGAAGTGCAGACATATGGATTCTAATTTCAATGAAGGATATAGTGTTTGGAAGTCATATATAGTATAGACGTCCCTTTGACTTCTTTGCATTCCTCGGATTTTATTCAGCACCAAAGGGGTAATCATTGTTGACTTCTCGGTCTCCCCTAGGAGTTGGTTGCACCACCTAGCTAACACCTTCTCCACATGGTATGTGGGCACTAGTCTCTTCTCCACAATAGGTCTGGCTTCTATTGGTGTTTTATGTGTTTTTATGAAGGCAAAGAGCCTTGGGCAGGCTGGGGCCTCTTGTCTGCGCAGTTTCCAAATTTCCAGGAAGTGCTTGTTTTTTACAATTTTATCCAGCTTAGTTGCTATCCAGCTAAGTCACTGCCATGAAGACAGAGTATTCCTACTGTTTTTGAAAAGTGTTTGATTAGAATATTATACCTGATGATGGCGTAACTGCCGAAAGCGTTAGTGAAATTTTCTCTAATAAATTTTCCTTACTTTATTGCTAATAGTGTTGAATTAGATATTTGTAGTAGCCAAATACAAAATTAATTCTAAATTTTCATTAGTTATGCAGCAGTGCTATCTTGTGCGAGTGTACAAATTTTTAAAATTATCTATTTCACACATACAAATGCAATAAAAAAAAAAAATGTTTATTATTACAAATATGATTATTATTTTTTCATTATTGTTTAAAAACATTATTATCGAACCAGTGTAAACATAATTTCACTTCAGAGAAATATTATTTGAAAATGCATGATTTAAAACTACACATAATATTTCGTTGATTGTGTGACTTGTTAAAATAACACATGGTGAGGCGGGCTGCCAACAAATCAATGGAGGGCCACATGCAGCTCACGGTTTGTGCATTCCTGGTTTAGACAGTATACCCTATATGAAAATATGTTCAGTCTCTTTAGTAATCAGTATTACTAATAGCAAAATTAAATAAAACAAAACACAACAATTCAGTCAACAGTGCTTTCTTGAATATTACTACAATAATGATCACCAAACTCAAAACATTTTGTAAATATATGGGATGGCAAAGGAAGTGAACAAATGCATAATGAACTCATTCTACATAGTAACAAAATAAAAAACAAACATTAGATAAAAATTTAATGCACTTTCCAATTCTATGTTATCTATATTTAAATGTTATAGAACAAAGAAATACTAGCAAATGTTGCACAACTGTCACACAGAATTTGCTTTTAGCTTAGAACAAATAAAGCAAAAAAATCTAGCAAAAGCAGATTTATTGTAGCAACAATCAAAAAATAATGCATTAGTAAATAATAATCATTTACTTATTTTCAAATGAATAAATTACTATTAAACATTTAAGATTAGAAGTATAATTTAATATACTCATATTTATTAATAATAATAAGATCTTTCTAATAAGGTTGTCATAAAATTTTTTGTTAACTTTAAGCTGTAAGGACTAATTCAAAATAACAATAAAGTTATAGAGTTTCACTTTTCAAGTTTAAATAGCCCAGTAATTTTGATTTCTCTAAGTAACACATTAATATTCATAAATTCTTTGAAAATTTAAATATTTATATAAATAGCAATATTTTTATTATTTTTTTAAAGACAGCTAGCTGAAATTTTCAGGATGTCTTCCTTTTACCAACTTTTCTATGACTGAGTAAAAAGAATTTCAAATATTGACAAATTTGGCCTGGCAAAGAAATTTAATTCTTTATACTTTATTTTCCTTTTATAAAATTATTAATCTTTGTTATAACTAAAAACAAATTTAAGTGTTTAAAAAAATAATAATTATTTTCATTAATACTAATTTTTTTCATTTTATTTTAAAAGAAATTTAATTTTTGTATAATCTATTTGTATTCTACTGAACTGCAGCATCTGCCATTTTCTTAACCAATAATCTTTTATTTTTCATCTGGCATGCCTCTATATTGTCTTTCATATTAATATTTAACAAACAGAATCAGAAAAATATTTAACATACAATATCACATAGCTGTACTCAATAGGCAATTGAGAAAAAACACTAAGTCCCCTTCCATTTTGTTTATTTGCTTTAATTTACACAATAAAAATCACTAATGACTAATTGTTATATAAATAATAAATATTAACTATTTTTTTGAATTTATTTTAACTTTTAAACCATTTTCTATTGATCCTCAGTTCTAGTATATCTGAGGTCTTGGACCTCACATAAACTAGATTTCCCAAAACAAATTATTATAATTGTTTGTTTATAGTCCAAAAAACAAATAATTATAATTATAGTGGGTAATCAGTTAACAAACAATTTGGACTATGAACAAATCAGATAATGAACACTTTTGTGAAAGATTTTTATGTTCGGACAACGAACACATATTTGGATAATGAATACCTCACAAAACAAACTATGGGACTTGCGGACTGACAGAATGACAGGCTTAAGCCTTGCAAGTTCGTGGACTTATGGGTAAGGATGGGAGAACAGTGGTTTTTCCCGGAATAAAATGAACTCAGAAACAACTTAAAACAAATCAAAGATTTATTAAAGGAAATAAGAGAGAGTTTTTACAATTTTTGGTCTTAGAAGGGCACCCAAATCAGGTTGAAGCTTTTTTTTTTGCATATTTTATACCTCTTTCCAATCAGGGAGATTACTAAGGATGGGGCCAGTTCCAACCATGGGCTGCACTCACAGCCATACCATTGAGGGGGCTGGATGATGAAGGACAGGGATTGCTGGGCCAGGCCCAGCTCCCTGAAAAAACTAGGTTGAGGTCAATAAGGCTTGGAGATCTCTACAATAATAATGCTATTAATCATTTCTGAAAAATCCTGAAGAGAGAGATTTTTTAATGCCCCACAAACAGAAAAAAAACATGATAGATGAAATTGAAAGACTATTTATGTATATGTTATTGTTATTACATATAAATAAACATAGTAAGAAATTATATTCCTAACCAGCCAAACTTCCCCTAGTGGTTTAATTTTTGAAATAACTGCCAAATTAATACTTATTTATTTAAATGTAGGCTAAGGTGGTGCCATCTGTTATTTAATAATTGAACTTTAATTTTTTACTAATTTCCCAAAATTAAAAATTTGCCTTGGCCTGGAGTCAAACCAAGAACTTCGGGTTATCATCCCAATGCCTTACCAGTTAGACTACCAAGACATTGACAGATTTTCAATTTTGGGATGTATATAATTTAGATATGGCACCACCTTAGCCTAAATTTAAATAAATAATTATTAATCCAACAGATGATAGCACCATAGCATAAATTAAAAATAATTATTAATTTGGCAGTTATTTCAAAAAATTAAACCACTAGGGGAAAGTTTGGCTGATTAGGAATATTTGGATTGCATAAATCCCCTTAGTAATGTTGATTTATGATTGGTTATCTGACTTGAGCCAAGTCTCTCTGCCTGAATTTGCCATAGAGGGCCCATGGCTATGATTAGCATGTTCGGGAGCACTGCTATCAGCATGTCTGATAATATCTAAATTATATACATCCCGAAATTGAAAATCTGTCGGTGTCTTGGTAGTCTAACTGGTAAGGCATCGGGACGATAACCCAAAGTTCCTGGTTCAACTCCAGGCCAAGGCAAATTTTTAATTTCGGGAAATTAGTAAAAAAATTAAAGTTCAATTATTAAATAACAGATGGTTCCATCTTAGCCTAAATTTAAATAAATAATTATTAATCCAACAGATGGTAGCACGTAGCATAAATTAAAAATAAATATTAATTTGGCAATTATTTCAAAAATTAAACTGCTAGGGGAAGTTTGGCTGGTTAGGAATATTTGGATTGCATAAATCATCCCCTTAATAATGTTGATTTATGATTGGTAATAAATTATATAATACCGTATTACTTCGAATTTAAGCCACACTTTTTATTCAAATTTTTAAGACATAAAATTTGTATGAGGCTTAAATTCAAAGCGAATATTTTAACATCTTATTTCTCCTGATCCTAGACCCTCCAAGTGTCACACAATTCGCGGGACAGTCCCGCATTTCTGAAGTAATCCCACTGTCCCGCCCGCGATAGCCAAATGTCACACTTTTTGGCCTTTTTTTATTTTGTCATTGATAATCTGATAAAATATTTATTAAATATTATACTTATACTGCTTAATATTGATGTTGATAGTCACCACACTCGCCAGTTAACCACTAGATGGTACGAGAATAGCAACCAATGAACTTCGATCATCGATATAGAGATGATTTCGATAGCTCTTTCTCGTTCTCACTTTCTCCATTTTGTTCCATTCTAGAAAGAAATGCCTAATAAAGCACATGCTCATAGGAAAACTAAATTTGACCTGAAATAAGTTTCAATGCATCAGGAAGGACAGAAAGTAATGACTTTCATGCCTTTTGCATGGTTTTCTGCAAAATATTTGCAATTGAGCATCAAGGCAAGGAGGACATTGAGCGTCATGTGACTGGGCCCGAACACGTGAAGAAAGAAAGATGTAGACAAGAACAGATTATCATAAGGGTTTTTCTGTCATTAATAAAATAAAGATAGCCAAACACATTTAACAATGAGACAATATCAATCTTAGTATGCGCAAAAATAAATATTATAAAGAAGCATGTTTTAACAAGCAGATTAGCGATAGTGCACTGACAAAATGTAAGTTAGCTTGTGGATGTATAATAAAGTTCATACAAATTCAAAATAATGAACATATGTAGATTTATATAAGAAATCAAAAAATGAACTATTTGTCCAGCAAATGACCTGTATGTCCCGCATTTTGACTCATTGTGTCCAGCAAAAGAAGTGTGAGACCTTGGAGGGTATACGATCCCCAACGTTCAGGTTTTTGCTTTAGGTTCTAAGCATGCACACAGTATTACGACCGTTGATAACAGTTTATTTGATGGTCCCCCATTCCTACTTTTCTGATTCAATCCAGTTGTTGTTTGATATTTTGTAGAATTGCGTTGTATCTGGCCATATTTTAATTATAAGAAAAATCACGAATTACTATAATGCTGTTTATAACCACTGATGGAAACAAATTGCCACTTTTTATTTTAAACAAAAAAATTGTACCCAAGGAAAATTTTCCTAAGGGTGTTATAACTCGAGCATAAAAGAATGCATGGATGACAACAGAACTGATGAAAGATTTATTAGAATATGTTTGGGAGAAGAGACCTGGAGCTATTTATAAAAAAAAAACATGATTGTAAATCTGAAGAAGATTCTCAATAAATTAGATAGCTTATTATGTATATTAGTACCTGTTTAAGTAAATAAAAATGTTTCTCATTTTTCAATACCTATTATAAAATCATTTTTTTTTTCCAAATTTCCAATTTTAAAATCCTACTGAGGCTTAAATTCGAGGGTGGCTTATATTCGAAGTAATACGGTATTTATTTATTTTTTTGGGTCTCCAGAACAAATAAACTCCCATAGAAATCTATGGTAAATTAACAATTGGTTAACGAACAATTCGGGTAGCGAATATCGTCTTTGAATGAATTATGTTTGTTAACCAATCACCCATTGTATTAAAATTTAAAAATTTTGTATAAAAATTGGAAAAATATCTGGGAGAGAAAATTAAAGTAGAATCATCACTAATATGATAATTACAGTCATCACTAGTAGCAAATTTCCTTGTCTCCAAATCAGAAAAGAAGTGCTAAGTTCTGTCTCCTGTTGAATAAGTTCAAGTGGTTTCTTGTTCAGAGGGTTGAGAGATGGTCAAACAATTGGTTTGATATTTAGAAAAGTTACAAGAATGTAGTTGGAGACAAGTAAATCTGTATCTCCTCCTGCTGGTGATTGCCTGATAACGACTAAGAAGTGATGAAAGTATTTGCTTTACTAATGTCATATTTAAGAAAAAAATATTAACTAAGGAAGAATTTTGAAGTGTTTAATATAGGAAGATTTATATGAAAAATGGAAGCAAAAAATAATAGAAGATAAATAATAAAAGAATGAAAAAATAAAAGATCCTTCTTTACTCTCGCCCAAGTATTATCTTTCACTTGAAATAACTCTCTCTCCTGTTCAAGAAAATCTACAAAATCTTGTTGAATTACTGACCTTATTTATCTATTGGCTATATACTTTTGTGAGGGCCGGAAATTGCCCCCTGAATGGATACAAAGTTGAGAATATTCCAAAGAAAGAAGAGAACGATGTTTGTTAAAATAAATATATCGAGCTATGGTGTATTTATATAGTATTTTGTATAGTGCATCGTATTTTGATCATCGGGTGGACTTTTGCCCTAATAACAATAAATTGTGGGGGATACGTGCAGGTGTCCGCTGAATGGGTAAGAAGTTGACACCTAGCTCGGCAAAGATTCCGAGAAGTAAACATCTTGGCCAGCCCTCTCCCAAGAAAGGTGAGAGAAAGGTATCGGATATTTTAGAGCCTGTGCTGCCCTCAATCGGAGCTTGTTCTATTACCTCGCTTATTCTAATACACTTGTTTTGTTTGCTCTTCTAAGTTCTCTGTTCGACACCTCACTGATCTTTTCTGCCAATCATCGTCAGATTACCCTGGGGAAATGCCGAGATTTATTCATGTTAGGTTCGGAATCCCCACCCAATCTACTCAATGCTACAGCTGTCATCTGACTTCAACTATCTAGTTGTGGTTTCAACCTTTTCATCCTCTCCATCTACGACCCCTTTATGTTTATCCACCGAATTTCACTTAAGAGACTAGAGACTGTGTGTGTTGGGATTAACGACTCTATACATCACCGTCCCGCCAGTTTGTTTAACCAACGTAGCAACATTTTTTTTGTCATTGACTTCATCAATCCCCAAGAGTACTACAGGTATATTTCTCTATGTTATGGGCTGTCAATCATTGATTGTACAAAGTCTCTCTGGTTTAATAAAAGAAGCAGTTGATCACTCAACATCATCATCTTTTGCACTGACCGATTTGTTACCCATCCTTACCCATTGCATGTTATCTTCTAAAACTGTAAGGTCAAACACCTGTTGATATGTCTCTGGTTCCACAAGCTCTCTCTCTCTCTTGATACTCCACATTTCTAATAGGGATTGTCTTTTTCCCGGATTTTGGTAATCCCGGGATTCCAGGATAAAAAATGTTCTTTTCCCAGGATCTCGGGATTTCCTGAGATTTTTGTAGATGGAATTAAAATTAAATATTCATATCACTTTATTTATTCATATATATATATATATACAGTAGAACCTCGATATCTCGAATCTCACGGGAACAAAAAAATTCGACAAGAGTTTGAAATATCAAGGTTGAATTTTAATTAAAGATTTTTATGTCAATAATACATACTGTAGTTTTTAATACTGTATAAGACATATTTTTTGTCTAAATACTCCTGCATCTTATAAACCAAAGGTTGAAAATATCACTGAATAAACCCGATCACATTGACAAAAACCTATCAACAATTAGAAGTGAAACTTTAAAAACGAAACTACTGTATGGCATGTTCAGTATTCTGAGCATGCACAAAAAAGTTCCTGTTCCAGTTATTGGTAGCACATTTATATTTTTTTGCTAAATTTAAATCCTTTGTTTAGACTCAGAAAGTCAGGGAAAATTCATAAATAATTTTTATTTCTCTAGCACAAAAATTATAAACTAATTTGAGATAGCGAGGATTTTGAAGAAAATTCTTTGAGATAACTATTGAAATTACATTGGTTAAATGCCAAAAGTGCATGGGAAAAAATTTTTTTCTACATATCAATGGTTTCAAGATAGAGAGATGATAATGTTACACTGTATATATATGAATAAATAGTATTCATATATATATAGTAAATACTATATATATATTACAAATTGAAATGAATTCAAAAATTACTTTTCAGAAAATTAACATTTCCTTTTTAAACCATGACAGACTAGTGAATACTGAAAATGACTACATTGTTAAAAAAAATTTATTTAACTTTAGTTTATTTTGAGACTGATTTGGCAATTGACATTTAATATGAATGTAATTTACACCTTTATTGTTGAGTCTAGTTTTAAGTTTGGTTATAAATAGTCCTGCAGCCGAAAAGGACCTTTCAGCTTCTACAGTTGTTGGTGGTATAGATTTGAGTGTCCAATAATTTTATTACATTTGCTGTTTTTTTTATCAGCAATTGCCTCAAAGATTTCAAACTACTTGGATATATTCTTTGCAAGTGATTGACCTTCAGCTTTATTTTGAGGGTCTTTAGAAACATATTCAGTTTGTTTTTTGATTTGATGCGCCAATTTCTCACAAAGAGTCTGCTCACACTGCTGTCTTTCGCTCTTAGTGTCACCTTCTTCCTCGCAGTTGGAATGTGATGAATCAGATTGCGATGATTCAGAAGAAGAAAACTCAAGACGAATTACAGTGCGTATTTCAAATATTCCAAATTATTTAAACAATTTTCATTAACCTAATTACTCGGGTTTTCTCGAATACTGCAATATATATATATATATAAAATGTATGTGTATTGTGTAAGATTGTAAATATTGATTATTGAAGTTAGTAATTCAGACTGGGAAATCCTGGGATAAAGAAAATTTCCCAGGATAAATCCCACAGCCAAAATCAACCGGGATCTCAGGATCCCGGGAAACAATCCCTAATCCCCACACTTTAATTTTTGACACTTTTATTTTGATTTAGTAATTAGCTTAAATAATATTGGTTAAATAAATAAAATACATTTATTTGTTTTAAATAAATATATTTTATTTATTTACCGTAAGCAACTGAGTCAATTCTTCTATCCTGGATCCATATGTTACTTACTCAAATGCCATATTTCAAATTTGATATTATTTTGATAATTAAATTTTCTAGTTTATATCAATTCTGTGATCTTTACATATACAGTAAGACCCCACTTAACGCTGCTCCGTTTAACACTGTTTCGCTATAAAGCGGTTTTTTAATTCTATATTTTTTATTAATTCATTTTGGCATGGTTCTTCAAATCCTTATGTAGTCAGATAAATCTGAAATTGCAGGAATTTATTGCTTTGATATTCCTATGCCATCTCACAGCGTGTTTGATATCAGTGCCATGCAGTACATATGAAAGTCTGCTGCGAAACATGCAATGGATTTTCTCAAAATAAGTTTATCCACTATTACAAATTATAAATCAGTTTGTACAAATTTTGATAGAAATCCAAAGATAAGGTGAAGTGTCATGGATTGATGTCTTGCTATCAGCAATTGCTTGCTGAATGAAAGAGAAAGGATGACTTCTTAATAAAAAAACAAAACGTGTCAAATGAGGAAGAATCTTCTTCATCCCAAACAGAAATTATTTACTCAAAGATTTTTGATTTTCATGAATGATGAATTGAATAATATCAATTATGAATACAAAATCGATATTAAAATAAAAAATGTCAATAATTAATGTAATATAATAGTAATAATATGTTACAAAATAAAAAAAATGGTACATATAATTTTTTATTAACTGTTGTGTTTTACCTATTCCCATTATTTACATGTTAAGATGTAAATAATGGGAATAGGTTATTTGTTTAATGCTGTTTCATTTAGCACTTGGTTTTGTTGGAATGTATCCCACACATTAAATGGGGTCTTACTGTATATGCATTTGAAACCCTGACTTGAAAGTAATAGGACTTCAAAGTCAAGTGATTTATAGCTACAGAATGATCAAAACAATATATATGCAGACATTTAAAAAAAAATAATGAAAACAATTTTTTAAATTTTATTTTTTTCTTATATGATGCAAAAATCAAACTAATAAAACATAAATTTTGAAATAAAAAATATTTTCAAAATATTAAATAAAATCAAACAATTAAATAGAATTTTAACAAATGTGATTGCATAAGAATGATATTTCAAAGTTTTTATCAGTTATATATATAAAAATTTTAATAGTCACTATTATTATTATTATTCCCCCCACTAATAAGCACATTAATTAAAAAATTTTGAAAAATACAACAAGAATTAACAAAAAATAAATAATCTTATTAAAATTACAGTAAAAGTTTCAGAAGGGATAAAATTACCCCACTAGGGGTAATTTTAAAAATATTAAAAATAAACAATTAAAATATCAAATTATAAACAGAAATGTGCATACCTGAGATTTAATGAAATTAACATTGAAGCAGAATTCTAGCATTGTATCTTCAAAGAATTAATAAGTTTTTCACTAACAAATCTTAATCACTTTTATATGGTAAAGAATGAATTATTTTCAATAATGTAAATTTAATTTTAAGTTTTTGTACAAGTTTATTTTTGAATGGAAATATTTTTTAAATATAAAGCAATATATAAACTTTTCTCTGTATAATTCAAAACAATAAATGCAAATAAAAGATAATGATGATATTGGATTGTTTAGATATGCTTAAATTGAGATATTATTAAAACATTATTACCAAATATCTCTACATATTCTGAAATTTATTATTATTATTTAGCTTAATTTCAGGATTAGCAAATTCATTGTAATTGTACAATCAGCACTTTGCTTTGAAAAACACTTTTATTATAATTATTCATTGTAATTATTTTATTATTATCTGGTGTGTTTTCTACAAATTGTAGAAAAAATATAACCATAATAAACAGTACAATAATGAATGCTTAAAAAATATGAGTTAGAATTTCATATTGTTTTATAAAAAAAACTTTAGTTAGAAATTAGAAAACTTACTCATCTAAATTAATGTCTAAAGCTCGATGAGGATCATTTAAATTTCTGTCATCATCATCATCATCAGTTGACCTAGCACCATCAGGCATTTCTTCTTGCAATATTGTCACTTCATGTACTGCAGAAATATCATCTTCACTATCTGTTAAAATCTGTTTTCCTTTCTTAGTTTTCCTTCTTTTCTTTTTATTTTTTCTTTGTGTATTTTTTGTTTTATTGTTATGAGTTTGTAAATATTTGTCAGAAGATATTAACCCTGAAAATGAATTAGCTGATTTATTATTCAATATAGAAATTCTTTATTTAATTTGCTATATTTTTATTTTATTCAATATTTAATATAGCAATAAATTTATTAAATAAAATATTTTAATAAAAAAAACAAACAACATGATTCTTTTCTACAAAAATCCATGCAGTTTTACACATTTTTTATCAATTTTAAAAAGCACATAATTGTTTTAAAAAAGCCTAATGTAAACAAATAGTATTAGTGGGAATACATTCATTTAACAATGCTATGTTGATTGATTAAAGTATTATTATTCAAGAAAATCACAGAAAAAATATATATATAATCCTTTCTATTGAACAAAAGCAAAAATGATTATGTAAAAATCTTGAAATAAGAAAAAATCTAAATCTTTTAATAATAATATTTTGATTAAAATTTCTTATATGATGTAAAATATTAAATTATGCATTTAAATAAAATTGATAAATATGTCTTACTTAATTATAGCAAAAATATTTTAATCATAATTATGTTAATGATAAATTAATAATAAAACTAAATATATAATGATTATCACTTAGATGAAAAATCTGTTTTATTTAAATCAATAAAATAAATTAGTAGTCTTTTTTAACATTGTCATGAGATAAATTTCATTGTGTCCATGTAGATTTTTTCTATTCCCTGTGTTTTAAGAGCATTTAAAATTGCAGATGATTTTATAGAATCAAAGGCTTTTTCAAAATCAATAAATACTAAGAAGAGTGGTTTATTTACAACTGCACTAAAAGAACTCTTTTATGAATTAGACTAAAAGGATTAAAAATCAACTGATACAATCAAACCAATCTTTGCTTTGCTAATAACATTGTCTTTTCTAACAGAAACTATAACTAACTTAGAAGTAAAATTAAATCATCTTAATGAATTGCTAGTTGCATCAGTCTAAAGATAAACATCAACAAAACTAAAATAATGCTGAAAAACTTAATCACATCTACATTAATAAGAATTGCATGAGAAAAAACTGAAAAAGTAAAATCATATATCTAACTTGGACAAACTATTAAAATAAATGATAGTCAAGATAAAGAAATTAGGCTATATGGCATTTGGTAAAATTAAGTTATGCCAAACATAATCCTCTCCATTCTTCTTATGTGATTTCTAATTCATTTATCATGTATTTGGTTAACCAAATACATGATAAATGAATTAAAAATCACATAAGAAGAATGGAGAGGATTATGTTTGGCATAACTTAATTTTACCAAATGCCATATAGCCTAATTTCTTTATCTTGACTATCATTTATTTTAATAGTTTGTCCAAGTTAGATATATGATTTTACTTTTTCAGTTTTTTCTCATGCAATTCTTATTAATGTAGATGTGATTAAGTTTTTCAGCATTATTTTAGTTTTGTTGATGTTTATCTTTAGACTGATGCAACTAGCAATTCATTAAGATGATTTAATTTTACTTCTAAGTTAGTTATAGTTTCTGTTAGAAAAGACAATGTTATTAGCAAAGCAAAGATTGGTTTGATTGTATCAGTTGATTTTTAATCCTTTTAGTCTAATTCATAAAAGAGTTCTTTTAGTGCAGTTGTAAATAAACCACTCTTCTTAGTATTTATTGATTTTGAAAAAGCCTTTGATTCTATAAAATCATCTGCAATTTTAAATGCTCTTAAAACACAGGGAATAGAAAAAATCTACATGGACACAATGAAATTTATCTCATGACAATGTTAAAAAAGACTACTAATTTATTTTATTGATTTAAATAAAACAGATTTTTCATCTAAGTGATAATCATTATATATTTAGTTTTATTATTAATTTATCATTAACATAATTATGATTAAAATATTTTTGCTATAATTAAGTAAGACATATTTATCAATTTTATTTAAATGCATAATTTAATATTTTACATCATATAAGAAATTTTAATCAAAATATTATTATTAAAAGATTTAGATTTTTTCTTATTTCAAGATTTTTACATAATCATTTTTGCTTTTGTTCAATAGAAAGGATTATATATATATTTTTTCTGTGATTTTCTTGAATAATAATACTTTAATCAATCAACATAGCATTGTTAAATGAATGTATTCCCACTAATACTATTTGTTTACATTAGGCTTTTTTAAAACAATTATGTGCTTTTTAAAATTGATAAAAAATGTGTAAAACTGCATGGATTTTTGTAGAAAAGAATCATGTTGTTTGTTTTTTTTATTAAAATATTTTATTTAATAAATTTATTGCTATATTAAATATTGAATAAAATAAAAATATAGCAAATTAAATAAAGAATTTCTATATTGAATAATAAATCAGCTAATTCATTTTCAGGGTTAATATCTTCTGACAAATATTTACAAACTCATAACAATAAAACAAAAAATACACAAAGAAAAAGTAAAAAGAAAAGAAGGAAAACTAAGAAAGGAAAACAGATTTTAACAGATAGTGAAGATGATATTTCTGCAGTACATGAAGTGACAATATTGCAAGAAGAAATGCCTGATGGTGCTAGGTCAACTGATGATGATGATGATGACAGAAATTTAAATGATCCTCATCGAGCTTTAGACATTAATTTAGATGAGTAAGTTTTCTAATTTCTAACTAAAGTTTTTTTTATAAAACAATATGAAATTCTAACTCATATTTTTTAAGCATTCATTATTGTACTGTTTATTATGGTTATATTTTTTCTACAATTTGTAGAAAACACACCAGATAATAATAAAATAATTACAATGAATAATTATAATAAAAGTGTTTTTCAAAGCAAAGTGCTGATTGTACAATTACAATGAATTTGCTAATCCTGAAATTAAGCTAAATAATAATAATAAATTTCAGAATATGTAGAGATATTTGGTAATAATGTTTTAATAATATCTCAATTTAAGCATATCTAAACAATCCAATATCATCATTATCTTTTATTTGCATTTATTGGTTTGAATTATACAGAGAAAAGTTTATATATTGCTTTATATTTAAAAAATATTTCCATTCAAAAATAAACTTGTACAAAAACTTAAAATTAAATTTACATTATTGAAAATAATTCATTCTTTACCATATAAAAGTGATTAAGATTTGTTAGTGAAAAACTTATTA
>AYEL01031204.1:0-19907 GCA_000484575.1 Olivierus martensii
TTGATATTTGAATTGGATTAAACAAGTTTTGTTGGATACTTGTTTGTTGCTTTATTATAGTTTCAATAAAGCATTTGCTAACACTTTTGTAAGTGTTGTGAGTCTAATAAATTTATAGTTTTATTATTATTTAACTTGTTTGGAAATTTATTCAATTTCTTAGTGTAAGTTCTAACATCGTTTTGTTCGTTTTACTTCTAACACTTAATCGGCACTTTTAGTTATAAGTTCCGATTTCCGGTTTTGTTTCGTCAGTTAGACGTTACATTGTTAGATTGTTTAGTAGTTAATTAGATTTAAGTTAGAACTTAGCTTAAGATCTGAGCTCAGGCCGAACTCTGGATTGCAGAGTCGTTAGAACCGTTAGGTTTAGTTTACAATTATTGTTATTGACACTCGTTCTAATCCGCGACTTTGATAATTGGCGCCCGCACAGGGACCCCGCCCCGGAGCCTCGACCTTGTAAGTCGTCTAGTTCTACGTTTCGTCACCATCAATCCAGTGAAAGTCGCCGTCTATATCATCCTTATCGATGTAGCTGTTTTCGAAGACGGCATGGTGTACAAGCTCCCGTGGGTGATGTAGCTCCGTATCATCGAAGTGGTATTTCGGAAGTCGGTGTTCCTTCCCGAAATATATAATTGCCGCATGAATATGCAGCTTTGTTAGACTCTCCTCAAAGATCGGAAGAATCCGCTCTTGAACCGGAGGTGGAAACAGTCGTTAAGATGGAATAGAGTGGGACTATATGGCCCAATTTTGATTTAGTGACGACGAGTGGTAGATAGTGAGTGGAATCCTTGCTTGAGTCTCCCACTCACTATTCTATAAAGAGAGGAGGAGTGTGAAGGTTCAGCAAAAAAGAAAAAAAAAAAAAAAAAAAACTCCGCGAATAAGGGCGAAAGTGCCGCGAAAATCGAATTTGTAGCTACAAATAAATTTTCGGGAATAGTCAAAAATGTGAATAGGGAATCCGCGAATACCTACAATCGACTGTATTTTAATACTTAAATGAAAATAAATTTAGTTTTTCCTCTAATGAAGAATGAGTGTAATTGAAAACACGTTCAGTCCTTGGACTTGGCGAGTTTACATTATCATTATTATACAGTAGTGCCTCGCAATTCGACGTCCCGCAATTCGTCGGTTTCTCAATTCGACATTTGAGTTTCGCGGGATGGCGCATGCGAGTGCATGGAATTGTGTGATGTCATTTGCTATTTGTCAGTTCTTTTTGGGCTACTTTGGTGTTTGCCCATGTTGTTTGTGTTAATTTTCAATTCTACATTTTTCAGAAAGTAAAAAATTTGTAATTATTATTATTATCAGACAATCTCCAACTTACAGAGATCTGTACTTATGTAGATTATTTTTAAATAATGAACTGGGCCTGAACTCAGACCTCTCCACAAAAACTGGAGGAATAAACTGTGAACTATGACTCAAAATTTAATCTGAATGCTTCAAGATGATAAGTGACTGTTTATTTGCTTATTCTTTAATATAACTACTTTTATGTTACATCATTATGGCACACTAGTAGTGTATAATGTAGGCTTCAGCATATGTACATTTTGATTTGTGTAGAATTTACAGAACAATTCACCTGCATAACTCAGGGAAGTTGTATTAGAGTCAAAATTTAAATTTCCAGTAATTTAATTTGTAGCATGCCATTGTTGGCATATACCACTTCAGATCATTTATTGCCACAGGCCATTAATGTGATATGCTATGCATGACAGGAACAAACAATAAAATTTTACAATCACACTATTACCAGTCCTAATTGGTTTTGTTGCAGCTGTATTTAGGGTTTTTGAAAAAGGAGCATCACAAGTTTCTGATCATGGTTCCTATTAATATACTTTAAAGTATCCAAAAATTAGTAATTATACTTTAAAGTATCAAAGTTAGCAATGATAAACTATCAAACTAATTATAAGAAAAATGTTGTTTACCTCTTATTCTATGCCACTGAGTTGGATTAACTATCAGTAATTCACTATAATGATAATTTTAAAAAATTTTTGAAAATATTTAAAAATAATAATAATTCAAGCACTACCTACTAAAATACTTACCAAATAATTAAAAAAATAAAACAAACTACAAAACTAGTATAACCACAATATTTTTTCCATATCATATGTACAATATTCAATATCATATATCCTATTATTGCTAAAATAATTATATAAAATATCAGTTCTTCAAAAAAATGATAAAGACAATATAATCCAGTTGCTGCAGATGTTAAATGTATACAATAAGAAGGAAGAAAATCTGTAAAATAAAAAAATATATTAACAAAATTGCAAATTTGTTAGAGGTTTTTCTAAAGGTCAGAATAGTTTGTAAAAATTAAAATGTACAGACAATCTCCAACTTACAGAGATCTGTACTTATGTAGATTATTTTTAAATAATGAACTGGGCCTGAACTCAGACCTCTCCACAAAAACTGGAGGAATAAACTGTGAACTATGACTCAAAATTTAATCTGAATGCTTCAAGATGATAAGTGACTGTTTATTTGCTTATTCTTTAATATAACTACTTTTATGTTACATCATTATGGCACACTAGTAGTGTATAATGTAGGCTTCAGCATATGTACATTTTGATTTGTGTAGAATTTACAGAACAATTCACCTGCATAACTCAGGGAAGTTGTATTAGAGTCAAAATTTAAATTTCCAGTAATTTAATTTGTAGCATGCCATTGTTGGCATATACCACTTCAGATCATTTATTGCCAGAGGCCATTAATGTGATATGCTATGCATGACAGGAACAAACAATAAACTTTTACAATCACACTATTACCAGTCCTAATTGGTTTTCTTGCAGCTGTATTTAGGGTTTTTGAAAAAGGAGCATCACAAGTTTCTGATCATGGTTCCTAAATATTTTTTGGTTGAAATTTCTTATTTAAAAGGTTATTATAAAAATTTGTTTTAATATTTTTCAGAAATTTGATTTTTCCCTTCCCTTCCTTCTCTATATTATAGATTACTGTATGTAGTTCAGATTATATATTGAAATAAAATTAATTACCGAAATATTTTCAAAAATTAATTTTTTATAGAATAAACTATAAAATATTAAAATTTAAAAAAATATTATAGATAATACCAAAATTTTGTTTTAATCTATTAAAATAAGCAATATTTTTTATCAATCATTGATTATTTACTTTATTTTCATTGTATTTTTGCAAAAAAATGAGAAAATGCAAATAACAAATTTCTGATTGAATGCACTTTTGCAACCGTAGTGTTTAACTATCTTATTAAGTTCTAGTAAATAAAAAATGAGAAAATGCAAACAACAAATTTCTGATTGAATGCACTTTTGCAACCGTAGTGTTTAACTATCTTATTAAGTTCACTTAATAATGACAATTTTTAATTGGAGACACTATACTTTATTATACATTTATTTGTTACATGTCTGTGGCTTTCCTAGTTACTAGTTCACATCTAGGCTTCCCACCATCGCCTCTGCTCCCCCTGGTGGTTAACTCTGATCTCTCACAGCAACTGCAGTATAATTTTTGTTTTTCATATCATCATTAATAAATTTATTATTTTTATTTTTCTATTGAGTAAATTTTTCTTCCACATTAATTTGTACCAAAACACAAACTGATGATTGCTAACATGCACATTATTGTAGTGAGGTGTAAATTTAATTAAATACTTCATCAGTTAAAAATGTTTGTTAAATTCTGACTAAGTCAACTATATTATTTCTGTCATTAGTTTAAACTTTTTAAATAAGAAGCAAACTATACATTTTAGATTTAATGGCAAAATTTTACTTTATGTGCCCAACTGGGTGAAAATTCTAAACTGAAGGGCTAAGTGTGTTACTGTTTGCAATTTTAATGATTTCATTTAGTATATCTCTGGTAGAGATATATAATAATTGTGAGCAAAGCACATACTTTCTGCTTGAGTGCTATAAATATTCAATTTTCAAAAAAATGTTTCCAACTCCTATTTGTAAATTTTCATCAGTTACACAAAAATTATTTCTATGTTTCTGTAAATAGCAGGATAAATTTTGTATTACTATATTACTATGCATAGAATTAACATAGTATTCAGATTAAATACAAAAGATCTAATACAATGAAATGTTAGTGTTCTTGCTAATATTTACAATTATAATGTGTGTCAATCACTTAACAGAATCAAATTAAAATCTTGTTGCTAACAGAGACCTATAGATAACATCAAAAAATGTAAGAAAGTTAACTCTTAAAGTATTTTCATTATTATTGTATTGCGATTTTTATTTGCTTAATTTATCAGTTCTATTCCTAAATTATCCCGTAATCTAAGAACAATCTAAATTTACACATCTATTAAATTTATTTAAGTTTACATAATAATTAAGATACTCACTCAATGATTTAGTGAATTTTAACAGAAGACAGCATATTATTAAATGAATAGAAGATTTAATTCCATCTCTTAAAGTTGGAATAAGACAATCTTCCCACAAATTTTGTAGTGAGTAAGACATATCCAAGTTATCTTGAAAGTAACTTGAGTCTATTTCATCCAAATATATTTCCTCATAATTATCTTCTACATCATCATATGGATATAAATCTTCATACATTTCATCCATTACAAAATCTTAATATATTTAAAAACCTAAATCACAAAATTAACAGTAAATGTAATATGAATATAACTTTTAATTAAAAATTTTAAATTACTCATATAAATGAAAAATTACAATTATAATTTTAATCAATCAGAAATGAAATAAACAACAGAGAAAATAAGTCAATGTTGAATAGTTTTAAGATGTTAATAGTTACAAACTATTTTAATGAATCTGTCATAATATTCACAGTGGAACAATATTAAAGTTTCTTATATGTGATTAGTTTAAAATAAAAATAAAATGTAAATATAGAATAAATCAAAACTTGTTTCGTTAGTCCCTTTAAAAAATTTCTAATAATGGCGGGTTTTAAAATCAGATATGAAATAAACAACAGAGAAAATAAGTCAATGTTGAATAGTTTTAAGATGTTAATAGTTACAAACTATTTTAATGAATCTGTCATAATATTCACAGTGGAACAATATTAAAGTTTCTTATATGTGATTAGTTTAAAATAAAAATAAAATGTAAATATAGAATAAATCAAAACTTGTTTCGTTAGTCCCTTTAAAAAATTTCTAATAATGGCGGGTTTTAAGTGATTGGTTAAATATCATGTTTGCCATATGAAGAATATAAGAAAAAAGAAATTTTTTTATATAAGTATGTACATATTATATATGTTGAGAAAATTACTTTAAAAATATATTCGAATGATAAAAATATATTTTCTTTCCTCAAAAAGTTTCAATTATTATTTTATTTAGTTTTCATAAGAAAGAAAACAAATACACGTTGTTGCAAAAATAACGATGCATCCTCGGATTTGTGTGGATGCACCTCTAAAAAATAGAACGAGAATTGCGAAACTCGGTACCCAAATGCCTTTCAGCTAGATATGCAAATGCTTAAAATTTCATTGCCAATGAAAGGACAGGAACATAAGAAATTGCAAAGAAGGGGGAATTTGGGATCAAAAAGAAGCAGCATTTAGCTTAAAATTTCATTGCCAACGAAAGCACAGGAACATAAGAAATTGCAAAGAAGGGGGAATTTGGGATCAAAAAGAAGCAGCATTTAGAAGAACGGATATACCTGATCGATTTTGCTGTTTCATTACGTTAACAATAATAGTCTCTATTGCAATATATTAGACACTGGTTTGTATTATCAGTTATCTATACTACGCGCGGCTAGAATTGTCTTGTATTGATTCTTCCGCCAATTCTCACCGCGCGTAGTATACAGTCTCACTGTCAACTACGAATTGTCTTCTGCGCACTTGCGTGGTCGCAGAAAATAAAGATATGCATTGTGTTATCTTTGTTTTTAAAATTCCTTTTAATTTTCATAAGTATTAATTTAATCTTTTTAAATGTATTTTCATGTTAATTTAATTTGCCCAAAATGAAGGAGCGAGAATTTTTCACATCGCTTATATATTATGATTATAACATTTGCAATATTACTGCAATCACGTTCGTCATTCGAACGATAATGTATTTTCATGTTAATTTAATTTGCCCAAAATGAAAGAGCGAGAATTTTTCACATCACTTATATATTATGATTATAACATTTGCAATATTACTGCAATCACGTTCGTCATTCGAACGTAAATGCAGTAATATTGCATTTTGTTGCAATGGATGCATTGCAGCCAAATGCATGGACCTTGTTGAGGCTCACCAGGTTTGACTTTTACTATAAATCTGTCCAAAGAACTTAGTTTCTGCCTTCTCCTTAGGATGTTTCGGAAATACGACATTGGTCATTACAGATAATGCTATTACGACTTGTTATAATTTTAATATAAAGAATGTGTTTTTTGAGAGAACACATGACAGACTCGTACAAGTTCTAGCACACGAGTCGGTCGTATTCCAAACAAGAGTCGTATACCAAACAAAATTTTTCGCATCCAAACAAGACGTATACGAAGTTGGACTTATTCCGAAGCGGACGTATACCGAGATATCACTGTATTTAGAAATGTAGCATATATATCGCGAATATAATAATTTCCTTGCATTCAAAACTTAAAAGTATGGATTTCATTCCATCTCCTTCTAAATAGTTAAAATTTCACAAGTTACTAATTGCTTGAAAGAAATTTAAAAATATTTTGTTTAATAGCATTTATATATGCTATTCCATGATTTGTGATTTATAAAGTCAATAAGGTGTATAATTTTCATCACTGTTGACTGTGCAAATGATCCAGTGAATCTGTCTCGCTGGTTGTAAACAGGGCCGGATTTACCAATAGGCCGCGTCCTAGGGCCCCGCGATTCTAGGGGGCCCAAAACTATCAATCAGTTTTCAACTATTATAAACTTTTAATAAGAAAAAATGGGTTTTAATTAAAGTGCTAGATAGAAAGTATTATTTTAAAGGTTCCTTATAAGTTATAAGGAGCCTTTAAAATTAGACATAGCTGATTTGAATTTTTAGGGGCATTTATGCAAATAAGCCCAGTTACTCTAAAAAGCTCTTATACCCAACTAAAAGTTAATGAACCCCAAACAATTTGTCAGTGAGAATTTCTTATTTTAGACTATAAAAAAAAATAATAATAATAATAATTTCAAAAATATTCGAACATAAATTTTCTTATCTGTCTATTTTCTATTCTATGTAGATTTACTTTCTATAATATGAAATTCATATTTAAATTTACTATTTATCTGAGTTGTTTTTATTAGAGAATTTCAGTGAGAATTTCTTATTTTAGACTATAAAAAAAAAATAATAATAATAATTTCAAAAATATTCGAACATAAATTTTCTTATCTCTCTATTTTCTATTCTATGTAGATGTACTTTCTATAATATGAAATTCATATTTAAATTTACTATTTATCTGAGTTGTTTTTATTACAGAACTATCTTCCCTCATATGTCTATCGAATTTATATAATTAATTACGTGTAAAAATGAATATATCGATTCGAGGAAAAAGCGATAAAATTGAATATGAAATTAAATATTTATCACGAATGTTATGAAATTATTTGAGTGTCACGAAAGCAGCATTTCTTCATAATTCGATACAGCAATTAACTATTGCATATTTTTTATTTTTAAATTAATCGTGAATTTTATTTACTTTATTATACTAGTTCTTAATTAAATTCCTTATTAGATCGACACAGGACATTGCTCAACATTAACAAATCAACTAAATCAGCTGAAATACAGTCGAACAGATTGCAGTGAGAAGAAATGTTTCGGTTTTTAATTCTATTTTGTTTGTTTGGGAGGTAAATTTACAGTATATGTAATGTAATATTAATATATTCATTGATTATAAGTCATGCAATCTATAAAAAAAATCTTTCTATAGTCTGAATTCTCTAAGTTGCATTTGTGATAAAAGAGATTGCCCTGATATAAATGCCTGCGAATGTCCTGCTGGTGTAATTTTCGATGTATGTTACTGTTGCAAAGTTTGCGCAAAAGTAAGTTTTAGTTTTATAACAAATAAACTTCAAAGCAATAAATTCTTTGCAATTTTTTATTTTTAATACGTAAAAGTTTAGTTTTTATATTTTAATTTTGTGTAACTGAATTTGAATCAGACTTTGTTTGATTAGGCGGAAGGAGAAGTATGTGGTGGAAATTTTGATAGTGCTGGAAAATGTGGAATAGGATTAAAATGTCAGAAGTCAGAGACCAACAATTACGTTGAATGGTTATTTCTCGAAGGCATTTGCGTTCAAGAAAACGATTATGTTGCCCCCAATATTGATATTTCTAACATTTGAAAAATTGATACAGTTACTAAGTTTATATAAATAATTACAGTGAGTGATCGGTTAACGAACAGTTCGGATAACGAACAAATCGGATAACGAGCACTTTTTTGAAAGATTTTTATGTTCGGTTAACGAACACTTCACAGAACAAACTGTGGGACCCGCGGACTGACCGATTGACTGATCAGCCGGATGGCTGCGTGGTAAAGCTGTAGCTTACAATTCTGGAGGATCCGGGGGTCCCACTCCTCCAATTTTAGGAGGGATCTGGGTCCGGACCATTGAAACCCATCCTTCAATCTCTTCCGGTTTACTCAATCATGGGTGCTGGTCAGCCTGTGATGATGGCAGCTCTATAAGTGGCCGTGTTGGTCAGCCTGTGATGATGGCGGCTCTATAAGTGGCCTCCGCCATTAGTAAGCCTGTGATGATGGCGGCTCTATAGTGGCCCCCATCATGGGTGTTGGTCAGTCTGTGATGATGGCGGCTCTATAAGTGGCTATTGCCAGATAAAAATATTCCATGAGGATATTTTGGCTTAACTAACCTATCACCAGATAAAAATATTCCATAAGGATATTTCGGCTTAACTAACCTAACCAGATAAAAATATGCATGAGAATATTTCGGCTTAACTAATCTAACGGAATGACAGGCTTATTAGGCCTTTCCATGGGATAGTTCGGCTTAACTAAACCTCCAGATAAAAATATTCCATGAGGATATTTCGGCTTAACTAACCTACTGCCAGATAAAAATATTCCATGAGGATATTTCAGCTTAACTAATCTAATTGGAATGACTACTTTGGCCTTGCGCGGTAAGGATGGAAGAAAAGTAATTTTCCCGATTAAAATGTACTCGGAGACATCGTAAAACAAATCAAAGATTTATTAAAGAAGGTTAGAGAGAGATTTTACTTAAACAAATCAAAGATTTATTAAAGAAGGTAAGAGAGAGATTTTACAATATTTATGTTAGAATGGCACCCATACCAGGTTGAGGTCAATAGGCTTGGGGATCCTAGTTAAAATGGCACCCATACCAAGTTAAGGTCAATAGGCTTGAGGATCTCTTGGGGAGATCTACAAATCAAACATTTATTAAAGAAGGTAAGAGAGAGATTTTACAATTTTTTGGTCTTAGATTGCACCCATACCAGGTTGAGGTCAATAGGCTTGGGGATCTCTACCACGGCACTCATACCAGGTTAAGGTCAACAGGCTTGGAGATCTCTACCACGATGCTGCTATTAATCACTTCCAAAAAATCCTGAAAGAGAGAGAAAAGCAATCGATATTGGACATATTCTTTATCGGAAAATAAATATAATAGATGAAATGCCAAGACTAATATATGTATATATTATTGTTATTACATATAAATAAACATAAATAAAAAATTATATATTTACTTACTATGTTTTTTGGAGTCTTTTGTTTTTTTAATCAAATTCCCATTAAAACCTATGGTAAATCCCCCGGAACAACGAATTAATCAAATTCCCATTAAAACCTATGGTAAATCGATGATCAAATGAATTAATCAAATTCCCATAAAAACCTATGGTAAATCGATGATCGGTTAATGAACAATTTGGATAATGCACATTATCTTGGAATGGATTATGTTCGTTAGAACAATTTGGATAACGAACATTTTCTTGGAACGAATTATGTTCATTAACCGATCACCCTCTGTATATATATATATATCCATTATCTTGGAACGGATTATGTTCATTAACTGATCACCTAATGTATTAAATTCGGATAACGAATATTGTCTAGGAACGGATTATGTTCGTTAACCGATCACCCACTGTACTAGTATTCACGAGTGATCAGTTAACGAACAATTCGGATAACGAACATTGTCTTGGAACGGAATTCGTTAACCGATCACTCACTGTATAAATAACCTTTTTCTGAAACTATGCTGTCAATTTAGTTGTTCTGCATTGAATTAAAATTTGATGATAAAATTTTCTAAGTATGAATATCGTTTATTTTTTAAATCATAAAAGAACCAATTTAGCATGAAAATGCATAAATCTATATATTAAGTAAAGTAACTATTTTGTAAATTTTCGAAAGAAAATTATCAATGTGAGAAGAATTTCGATATTTAATACTTAAAAGTTAATCTATTAGTTTATATGCAATTAATTTACTATGATATCATTCAGATCAAATTGCTGTAAATTTATTTGATGTTTATTTATATTATTTAAAAAACTAATTAGAATTATCAAATATTCAAGATATATTCAGGAAAATATTAATTCATAAAGGTAGTTTGCATTTTTATAGGCAAGTTTCAGATAAAGTTTTAGTTAATTTTCTTCGTCAGTTAAATCTTCATAAATTAAATTAAAATATATTATTTAACAAAGTATTTAGTTGTTATTATACACGAAACCTTTTCTAAATTGTTTGCATACGCTAGGTATTTTTTCATTTTGTTCTACAACTAGAGTTATCAAATTAAAATTTTTAATTATATAGGAAAACTCGATATAAAACGGATTAAGAATTTTCTATGGTATATATCAGGGATAGCCAAACTGCGGCTCTTTGGTACCTTCAATGTGACTCCATACTATGAAATTCAATAGTTAATATGAAGCAAATACTTGGGTTAAACAAATTACACATATATTATTTTTTTATCTGTTGTAAAAAGTAGTATGCATCTATACGAAATAAATGTGCATTAAGTAAACAATTTTTGAAATTATTATTAAGATTACCTGAAAAACTGATGCTCTTCTCACAGCGCCCGCTCTAGCATTTATGACGCCCCGGACAAAAGACAAATTGCTGCCCCTTAAACATATACTTTTTAAATAAATATAAGGCGGAGTGGGGTAAAGGCATAATTGGGGGAAGTGTATTATCGGGCTTTTTTTTAAGCGAAATTTTGCTATTTGATATTGCAGAAGAAATAAATGCATCTTAAGTAAACAATTTTTGAAATTATTAATAAGATTACCTGAAAAACTGATGCTCTTCTCACAGCGCCCGCTCTAGCATTTATGACGCCCCGGACAAAAGTCAAATTGCTGCCCCTTAAACATATACTTTTTAAATAAATATAAGGCGGAGTGGGGTAAAGGCATAATTGGGGGAAGTGTATTATCGGGCTTTTTTTTAAGCGAAATTTTGCTATTTGATATTGCAGTGCCGGATCTAGTTAGTGCGGGGCCCCTCAAAATATAGCTTATATGTATAAATAAAATAAGTAACATTTATAAATAAAGACCCATTTTTGTTGGCTACATTGGCTAAGTCGAAACGCTTCCGCTTTCCACTCTGGAGGACCCCGGTTCGAATCTCGAGTCCCACCCCTTGAAAACATTTATCATGATCATGAAGTCGAGTTCTCCCGTCGATCCCCATCGTCCTTAGCCGGGATTAGCAGTGAATCCACACCATATAGTCACATAGATCGAATGCAATGGTCGTTCCTACACATCATGCAAATGCGATGTATTCTATATGCGGGAATTCTGCATATTCATTAACACCTGTTAATGAAAAATGCTCCGAAATGTCACATATGGAGTACAGTCCATAGAATATTCCCAGGCCACATGTCGTCATCATCCATCATTGGCAAAAACCAATGAACAAAATTCATTTGTTCATGCGGTTTCTCAATTTCAACTGTTGCATAATATGAATCTTGTAGGGGTACCAACATAAAATGGATCGTTGTTCATGCGGTCTTGCAATTTCAACTGTTGCATAATATGAATCTTGTAGGGGTACCAATATAAAATGGACCGAAGGAATTTTCAAACAGTGGACCAAAGAAAGGATAAATCATGTGCCATCACATGGGCACATGATTTGTCCTTTTTGGGGTAAAGAATTTTGACTTCATACTGTACTGTCAGCCACATCAATAGCAACTCCATCAAACGACGTCAATGGAAATGGCCGTCGACTCTTTCCTGGTGCCACACCTAAATCTCCATTGCCTTCAAACTTTATAATTATGTGCTTTTATTTATTTTTAGACATGGGCCCTTTTCATATTCTTTTCAAATGACAATATTCTCTCAATGAAAATATGTTAGTTATTTTACCAGAATATTGCTACTATTCTGGTAAAATAACTAATAATGCACGGTCTTTCTTTTCCAAAACCATGATGATAATCTCAGAACGGCTTGCTTGCAATGATCTACTGACAATTTATATTTAATGCGTAGTTTCGTAATTTGTATGCTTTTATTTGGAAAAATTCATCCACCAAAAACAAAAATGTGAAAAAATGAGCCAAGTTCTATTCTCCCAGTTTGTTTGGCCACCAAAAGAGTAGAGATCTAAAACAGGTTCCAAGTTTCATTCCGACACTAATGTCGAGAAATGAGTTTTAAATAGTGAAATAAATTCAATATAGTATCACATTTTTTTCATTGAGTTTATGTAATTTTTTATTATGAGTTTCATAAATATGAAACATTTTGGCGAATCCGAGGCGCCGCCATCTTAAATTTAATTCTCCAATCCACCGCTATTACACTAATGGCGTGTGTGCTTGCGACGAGAATTTAGCATTGCGTGGATACGCTTACCTTATACTCGCTTTGCACTCGTGGAGCAAGTTCGTGGAATTGAAGTGCAGTGATGGTTAGTGTGAAAAGTTCACCTAAACGTAAAGGTTTGACAATTAAGGAGAAAGTTTCAATTATAGAACGTTACGATAGTTTGCCTAAAATGAGTCAACGCAATGCAGCAGTACAGCTACATTTCACAACCCCTTCTGCGCAAGCTATTAAAAAATAGAGACGCTATTTTTCTGGCGGGAAAGAAGAATAAGAATTTACAGTGTAAGAGAAATCGTGTTGGGAAAGACCACGAGGTGAATCTGCTCTAACAATGTGGTTTACCAATGTTCGTGAAACAGAAGCTCGTGTTGATGGTCTTCTGATGCGTCAAAAAGCAGAACAACTTGCTAAGAAAATGGGAAAGAATGAATTTGTAGCAACAGAAGGATGGTTTCACCGTTGGAAGAAAAGGGAAAACGTTGTCTACAAATGAACATATGGTAAGCAGAAGGATGCTGATTCGGCCGGCGCTGAGAGATGGATAGAAGAGGAGTGGTCAAAAATTATTTCTGAATTTTCTCCAGATCGTGTGTACAATGCAGATGAGACCGGACTGTATTACCGTGCTCTACCTGAGCACACCTACTTGTTTCGGAACGAAAATGCTAAAGGGTGCAAAACAAGTAAGGAACGTATACCGGTAACTGGTTTGTGCTGCGCAAATACGTCTGGCAAAAGAGAAATTGCTTGTGATTGGCAAAAGCAAGAACCCGCGATGCTTTAAAGGTGTTAAAAATTTTCCAGTTAATTATCATGCGAACTCCAATGCATGGATGACAGCTTCCATATTTCAAGAATGGTTATCGAAGTGGGATAATAGGCTGAATCGAAAAGTAGTTTTATTGGTTGACAACTGTACAGCACACACTGTGAACTGTGAACTAAAAAGCATCAGCGTTGTTTTACTACCGGCCGATACAACTTCAATATTACAACCATGTGACCAGGGAATTATCCGAACCTTAAAAGCGTATTACCGCCGTGAGATGCGTGTAAGAATCCTTGAGAACTTGGAAGACACACAAGGAATGAGTGCTGATGATATTGCAAAGAAGACGAATATTCTTGATGCCCTACATCTTTTCGCTATGTCATGGTATAATGTATCAGCAAGTACAATTCAGAACTGTTTTCGGCATGGGGGTTTTTCAAGAGAAACATCACAACCAGAAGAAAACCTTTGCATTCGCCCATCAAATATGACGGAAGAGGAATTTCGGGAATGGATGACTGTGGATGAAAATATCATTACATCTGCTAGACAGATAGAAGACGACATATGTGAGCTTGTTATTTCTACAGATTCACAAGTGGCAGCAGGAGAGTGTGGAGTAGAAGAAAATAACAACGATGCTGTGGAAACGTTTCAACATCCAACAGCGGCTGAAATGTGGCAGGCGTTAGAAATTTTGCGATGTGGTGTTCAGCACAGGTCAATGGATTTCGTGAAACATTATGAATACGAAAAATATATTAATGGAATCCTCAGAGAAAACCAGAAACAAGCTATACTTGAGAATTTTTTAAATTATAGAAAACGTGTCTGACATTCTGTTAATGCATTACTATACGTTTCTATGTAATATGATTGCGTGAATAAATTTATTTTTTATTGGTGAAGGCATCACGTTTTTGTGTAATATGCGTGAATAAATTTATTTATTATTTATTGGTGAAGGCATACTGTAATTTCCGGTAAATAAGCTGCGGCTTAAATGACTCAAAAATTTTATTTTTGACGAGTGCAGCCTATACAAAGTAGCTGTCTATCCCGTAAATTTTTAATTGTTTTAGGTACTGTACAGTACTTGCTATTGATTTTTATTTACCAGTAACAGCTTTCTTTCACGTTTCGTAATGTTAGAATTTTTCGGCTATTGTTATCAATCGGTTAATATTATCATGCTATCTCTGGCCCGAAGTGATCACAATAAGCGGCGTGCACTGTATATATTTTTGGGGAGTATTGCTTATTCCATTAAAGGTGTTGCAGCTAAAAACCTAATGCATAGGAAAACTGTGTCCTATGTTCATAAATGGAAAGTTGAGCTGGAGAGGATTGGAGGGAACTATGCACAATCGACTGACAAGGTTACACCTAAAATGATTTATTATGATTTATATACCGACTATGACTCATCTTAATTATATGATGTTAATTGGAAACGCATATATGATACGTGACTTTCGCCTAAAATGAGGGAGATGAATTGGAGATTCGCTACAGGGCTTTATCCACACAAGATCTATTGCTTAAAATGAAGCTTATCCGGCATAACAAGTGTACGAGTTGTAACAGAAAAAACTTATATGTATATAGAGTGCTGTACTCATAGGTTTAGCCTCAGAAAATGGAAAGGAAGTTTAGAAGATGAAAGGAGAGTAAGAGGAAAGGAAAAGGATCCTATCAAGTGGAGTGTGGTAGATCATTACAGAAGTAGAGATATTCTTCGTCATTTATTAAAATTAATTTAAACAGTTTGAACAAATTATAAAGTTACAAAATATCATTAACAGAATTTTTTAACAAAATAAATGATTATAGTTAACAAAATAAATAATAATTGATTAAATAAAATAAAATAAACAATGATTGATTAAATAACAAATGATTAAGATAACAACTGATTATTTCCTTAAATTTCTAATTTATATAAATAACAATCGGTTAAATAAAATAAAATAAAAAATAACAAATGATTAAAATAATAATTGATTAAATAAATTAATAGGAATTTAAACAATAAATGGATAATTAAAATTAAGAAAATAGGATAACAATAGCAATAAACATAATATGAATAGAAACAATTAACAATATATATTCAATATATAATTTTCTTTAGAAAAAAAAAACAAAATTAGAAATACTGTACGTCCATTGTCGTACATGTTGGGAAATCTTTTCTTCTTACATTATGATGAGAAGTTTTATTCTTAGAATTCTGATGACTATAACTTGATTCTTTCGTTTTAAATTTCTCTATCTTAATTGCAGGAAGTTTCATGTTGTTAGTTTAGTTAATTTTTAAAATTTCAATCCTTGTTTTAATCCCTTTTATGATGATTAAGAACCGTGTTGGAGAGAGCGCCATTAAAGTCAAAATGATGAATTAGAGAATAAAATATAGCTTTATCAAATAAATGTTTCTATACATGGAAAGTAAGCAATAAGGATAACAGTGATTAGGACAAACAATGATTAGAACAATAATTCCCACTGAAATCAAAAATATGAGACGTAGTCTTAGGTAATAGTTAGATATTCGTTAAGTGCTTTATGAATATTATCGTCAACGATTTGGTTTAATTCACAAGGCCAATTATATTCTTTTAAAAAAGCAGTTCTTTCGAGTTTATCTGTAAGAGTTTTATAGAATGAACAGTAAAAAAGAAAATGATTAGCATCTTGGCTTCCTTGTCCACAGTTACATTAATCAGTGTTTTTAATCTAAAATCTTTTAAAATAAGAGTTGAATCTACCATGTCCGTGATCACTTGAGAGATAAAGGCATTAGGGATAAAATATTTACTTTTTTGTAGATTACTAATATTAGGTATAAAAGAAAATGCATGTCTTCCAGAGGAGGAATTGACCCATTGTTCTTGCCATTTTTCGTTTATTAAGCTATTTATAAAGTTTTTTTTTATAAATATTATAGGGACTTCATTATATTTGGTTGGATGAACTGAGTCAGCGGCTTATTTCGCTAAAAATCGGTTTTTTTTCATTTCCTTCTATGCCAGAGTGACCGCGTATCCATTTGAGAAAAATTATTTTTGGCTCTGGTTCATGGAGTACAATATTTCAAGGAATGTATTTCTTGCATCAAGAAGTATTTACTATGGAGGTTATTAACAGTTTGTAGAGCTGCTTTACTGCCAGTAAAAATTTAATAATTTCCTTAAAATTTGTTGAATTTGATAAATTGAAAAACTCTTAGAATACCATAAAGTTTTGCTTGTAAAAATTGTACAATATGAACTAAGTTTAAAATAGACTTGATATAGAATAATGTCGTTTACATTGTAAACAATTATGCCTGTTCTAACCTGTTGTTGCATTTAGAACCATCAGTATAGATTTTTAGGCTATTGTATTGATTAGTAGAATTGTTATCATTATAATTAACTTTTATCATACTATTATTTGAACGATGTATTAGATGTTGTTCAGTTAATTTGATGATTATTTTATTTTTGATTAAAATATCAGCGAGTTCTTCACATTTAAATTCAAGTCCTACACATGAACAAAAGTCCTTTATATTAGTAAGATTTTCAGGATAATTAATACATTTATTGGTGCATATCAATTTTTTAAATTTTAGATCGATTGGTGTTATTCCAGCCATTATTAGAAAGGCATTCATTAGTTGGAGAGATTCTAAATGCCTTACAAATTTTTGAGGCTATTAATCTTTGAAAGCTTAATAGTTTATTTTTAATATGATGACTGTTTTAAAATGACATTACACCACCTTTCGGCAACATATGTTATTGTTGGCTCTATTAAATTGTTGTACATAATTTTCATAATTTTTGTGTTAAGGCCTCAGCCATTGCCAGCAATGGTATTGAGTAGATTTAGAGATCTTTGTTATAAATATAACGTGTATGTTCAGTCCATGAGAGTTTTTCATCAATTATTACTCCCAAATATTTAAGGATAAAAGAAGATATATTTTGTTGTTTCCTATTCTAAAAGTAATTTTTCTTTTCAGAGGCAAATGTTTTCCAATAATTATAAAAGAGCATTTATTTGGATATATTTTTAATTTATTGTTTACACACCACTGGTAAATTTGTACTATTATCTCGTTCGTTTTATTGCCGATATTATCTTTGTTTTTTCCAGAAACTAAGAGAATAGTATCGTCGGCAAATTCTTAATCATAGCAATATTGTCAAAATTGTTATTGATGTTTTTTAAATTTTAGAGATCATTAAAGATCATTAAAGATTACATTCCAAAGAGTTGGTCCATAAAGAGACCCCTGTGGACATCCTCTATCAATATTAAAGGAAATTTGGCTATTATTGATTTGTATTATAGCTGTTATGCTATTTAGATAATTCTGAATTAGTTTGTATAAGTTTCTTGGGCAATTATCATTTTTAGTCTATATAAGATCAGAGGCCACCAGCCTGATCAACAGCTCCTTTGATATTAAGTGATACTATAGCTGCATGTGGATTTTTGTTTTTAGAATTTTTAATGACGTTTAATATGTTGTTAACGACATTAGTAGTATTTTTATTAGGCCGGAAGCCGAATTGTTTTTCATTGAGGGAATTATTGACTTCTGGGAACCAGTTTAATCTAATTGGAAGAAGACTTATAGGTCTGTATGAAGTAGTTTTTGAATTATTATTTTTATTTTTCTCAAAAAGTTTTATGGAGGCTAGTTTTCATTTTGTACGGAAGAGTCCGAGTAATAAACAGATGTTACATAAAGTAACGAAAGTATTTTTATTTTTCTCAAAAAGTTTTATGGAGGCTACTTTTCATTTTGTACGGAAGAGTCCGAGTAATAAACAGATGTTACATAAAGTAACGAAAGCAGTGGGGATTGCGCTAAAACCGTTTTGTCCATTTTACCTGATATATTAACATATCCAGGAGCTTTTATAACATTAATATCCTTAAAGATTTTTTTTCTATTTTCTTATAGGTTAAGATTTTGTCGTTTTCAGTGTTAAGAATTTGTCGTTTATCAATATTTTTCCTTATATTTTTGTGTATTTCATGGTCTTCGTTTTGATTGTCTTTAGAGAAAGCTCGGTTGTTATATTTTTTAAAATATCAGTAAAGTCTATTGTAAAACCAGAAGTTGTTTTTGTTTTCATAGTACTCAGTAGATTGGATTTTTTTTGTTTTTTAAAAATAATTTTATATGATTTCTTCCATGGTTTTTGTCCTTTTTTTCGAAGAAAATTTTTTCCAGGCTTCTGTTCTTTGTTTGTTTATTAAATATTTATATTCATTTAGTTTTTCAGTATACAAATTTTTAATACACTGACGGAAAAAAAAAATCCCAACACCATGAAAGACTTGTGTTAGATAAACAAAATTTGGTAGGCGTGTTTATACATAGTGTTAGATAAACAAAATTTGGTAGGCGTGTTTATACATCTGAAAGATATGACAATCGATTTAAATTTCCAGCTTTGCGCATAAGTGTGGCGCTAGTAGCTTCACTCGGAATTTGCAAATCAGGTTTGCTTTAGCTGTCTAATTTGACGTATTGACGTAAATAGTAAAGTTTGTGAGCGTTATTTATCCTTGAAATTTGACGTATTGAGCTGATGTTAGCCATGAATATTTATATTCATTTAGTTTTTCAGTATACAAATTTTTAATATGATTTTATTTTTAGGATTATTTTCCTTACGGTGGTTTTATGAGATTTACGTAATTCAGTTTTTTTAGCACTCAATTCAGTATTACACCATGATTCTGTTATTTTGCAGTTTTATAAGTACAGCAATACCTCGCATAGTCCGGGTTTCACTATAGCCCTGATTGTAATTGTTAATAAAAAATTTTTAATTTACTTTATTGTTTTAGAATAAATATGAAATGTAAGTGTGCTTGCTACTTACTACCTATATATGATTGGAATAGCTACTATGATGAGCTGAGACAAGCAGGTGGCTGCTCCAGTGTTGCCAAATTTATCTGAACAACGTTTGTTATAGTGCCGCCTCTTGAAGTGCATCGTCAGTTGCTGTTTACTGCCAAACGTTTAATTGAATCATTGAATGGGAACGACTACTCGGGCATATCGGCATTTGCCATTCATCAGTCCGCGGCGGCCCAGATCAAATGGGAATCAGCTTTTACGCAGAGCGCAGCTCTGGGTTTGTAATGGCGCCGAGCGGCCGACTTAGAGAAAGCGA
>AYEL01031250.1:0-47534 GCA_000484575.1 Olivierus martensii
ATTTATAATAAACTATTACATTTATTACTATACTTATTACATTTATTAATTAATATATTATTACATATATTATAGATAAAATATAATAATTTATTTTAAATAGGAATATTACTGATATTTATGTATAATTATTAAAAAAATAATTATGCATATACAGGTAGTCCTCAACTTACAATGACTCGAGTTACAATGATTCGCATTTTCAGTGGCCAGAAATTATTACTAAAAATTCTCTAATTCAACTTTGATACTTGCAAATATATATATTTGTATAACATTACTTTTTGTATACACATTACAGCATCGCCATTAGTCAACAAGCAAAGCTTTATTACTGTAGCTCGTCATAAATCTGTTATGTCCAGTAAGAGAAATAATAGTCTAATGAAAATTCCAAAATAAAAAAGAAGGCAAGGAAAGCTTTGTTTAACCATTTTAAGTTAAATAGAAACTTAATTTATTGAAAATATTAAAACAGAAATCAAACAAATCAAGAATTAAAAAAATCCTCGACTTATGACAGAGACATTGGAATGGAACCCTGTTATAAGTTGAATCAGAATCGACTTACAATGGAGATGTTGGAATGGAACCCTGTCGTAAGTTGAGAACTACCTGTATATATAAAATATTTATTTTGAATATAATATACTGTATATATATTCCAAATAGATTAATATATATAATTAATAACACATTAACAATAATTAATTTATACAAATATTTTTTGATAGAATTTCTGATACAAATATATCCTAATCATCATCAGGGAAAAACCCAAATAATTATTTTGTAGTTTGTTTATTTCTTCTTTTGTAAGAAGTGCAAGTTATGAAATATACATATTATAACAAACATTGTATGCATTTTACTTTGCAGATAAATATTAATTCCATTTCACCAATATAGATTATTCTAATCTATAAGAAATACTTTGTGATTGTGGGTTTTGAACGACAATCTTAAGGTATCAGTTGAGAACATTTTAAAAAGTCCATTATGAATTTTGGCCATTTAAACCCAGGTCAAAGATAATATCTGCTATAGACACCCTGGTTGATAGATGTTTACAGTTATACATTGATGTATTGTATATCCTTTTTTTTAACACACATGTGTAAATAGGGGGGATAAAAAGAACCTACCTTATTGGTTTATCTTGTAAAAAGTTAGTATTAGATCTGATAATGACCCCGAAGGAAGGTTGAAAACATTTCTCAAATATTTAAAATAGGATAAAAGTGAACAGTACTAATAGCAGTTGAGTTAAACTAAAACAAACTTTATTTGTAAATAAAGTTTGTTTTAGTTTAACTCAACTGCTATAAATAAAGTTTGTTTTAGTTTAACTCAACTGCTATTAGTGCTGTGGGGTCAGAAATTCCCCCCTTTTCCTTTTGTCGTGAATTTGAATCGATATCAAATGACGCAATTGATATAAATTTTAATGACGCAGTTCGATTCAAAAACAGGATATATCAAATTGCTTGATTATTTTACTAGACAATAAATATTGGAAGGTTTATTCAAAAATCAATTCAAAGTCTAAAACGGATGACACCTGAGATATTTGATGATTGTGTAAGAGACAATAACAGCCAGCCCGGGAGAAAGGTGAGAAGAGGGCAGCAGCGCTATATAAGAGCGAGGCTGGACAAAGGTATTTGCTTTGGTTCAGTCTTACGACAGCTTTTGGATTCCAGTCTGAAAATGTGATAATATGAAATACAAAAAAATGAAAAAAAATATTTGATGGAATAATAAAATGAAAATAGCTATAAATTAAAACAGAGACATATATGATAATGATTGCTGTTAAATTGAATATGAGAGAAAACTATTTTAAATGTATAAAGAGAAAAAAGATTATTGATAAGAAGAAACAAAATAAAGAATGCTTACAATTGAAGAAAAAATAAGCTTAAAATTAGTTTTAGAAGTAGATGAAAAGGACAAAACAAAGAAAAGGCTATAGGATAAATGGAAGTGAGAATAAGTGTTGAAAATGATTTGGAATGAAATTGAAATGAAAAAGTGTTAAAAGATATATTTTAGAAAAGTGAATTAAAAGAAATAATGCAGCTGAAAAAAGAATAGAAACCATTATAAACCATTGGTATTAATGAAAAAATGAAATTGTAGTAGAAATGAGAAATTTAGAAGTGATAAGATATAAACAGGAAAAATATTGATATATGACTACAGATAAGGCATAACAATCTCATGGGATATATGTGGCCTCAACATTCTTCAGTGCAGTTTGTTTCATGGCAGCAAATATTTTTAATAATCATAGATTTTATATATTGCACTTTTACTGTTATACAATAATTCATAAGCATGATATTAAAAAACCTCATTAATTCAAATAACAAATTAAATATAAATTTAATTTCATCTATTTTCTTTACTTTAATTATAAAACATATCTAAATTTTTTCAAATTTAATTCTTATATAAACAGAGCTATTGTTAGAAAACGTAAACAATTGGGAGTGGATCAGATTTGAATATTTAATTGTAACTCTTTCAATATTGTTTTGTCTCTAAAGTGGCTCTTTCAACTCTGCATCATCCCTTTAGTCCTCCATAAGAACTGAATTTGACATCCTTAATATATATTGATTATAGATTAGTTATGTGACTTATTTAATATGCATATGAGAAATTTTTTGTGCTGAGTATTGGAATAATATATCAATAATGTATCATTATTTCTTTATATAAGGAGAAGTATAATAATAGTGATTGCAAAAACCACAAGGTAATTATATGTATCTGTATAAATAAAATTAGCATTATATAATATCTGTACATTTTTTTAACTGTTCAGTAATAAGTAATATACATATGAAGTTTGATTAGTTCTAAAATACAAAATCTCAAATATATAGGTTTATTTAAAAAAAAAGATTTATTTGTTTCATTTTACAAATAACTTAACTCAATTTAACTGTCATCATTGTTAATAATTTCAGAATATTCTAAAGTAGAATTTAATAAATATTTATCACATTGACTTAAACTCAAAGCAGCTAAAAATTAATTATTTTCTGAACATTTTCAATTATTTTGCTATAAAACAAATTATTCATTAGTTTGAAGATATTTTTTTCAAAATCATTATATGATGAGTTTTATCAATTATTATTGTTAAAATTAATTATTTTTGGTGAAAAATTAAAATTTGTATATCTTTTTTAATATTTCTTCTAAATAAAATTTCAGAATTTGATAATGTACTTTATAACATTTTACTACAATTTCATGTTTATGTATAATTTTAATTTTTCTGAAAATTTTATAACATTAGATTTTCATAAAAATTTAAAATTATTTCACATTCTTTTTATAGTATCACCTATACTTGATCAAGAAAAAATAATAGTAAGTTATCTTTAAATGCATATTTTTTATATTATTCATTAATTTTTTATGAATTTTAATGCAATTTATTATTATATTGAAGAATCATAGTGTCAGTGCAACTTTTCGTAGTACACCTTATTCTGACGGCTATAATAGCTTTCGATATCCATCATATAGTCCTCACTTGAGACGTTCTATGCCTAATGTTAATTTGCATTTATCTAATGAACCTCCAAAAGTAAGTTTATTTTTATTTAATGTCCTTAAATAAGTTTAATATTATAATCATAAAATAACCAGAGGCTTTTATATATCTAAAGTTCAGATTTTGAACATTTTAATATTTTCCTGATTGGTATTCAAAATTCATGGGCCATCCAGGAAATTAGAAAAATATTTTATATGTAATGGTTTTGATTTTTTTACTGATGTTAAAAAAAGTTTTGTCAGTATTGACATTTTTGTGAGGAACTCAATTGAGCATATATCATCCATTCTCAGTTCTAGATTAGACAATTATTTGAACTGGGTTAAAAAAAAAATTGGAAATTTTACAGAAAATCAAAATTTTTTAATCAGATATTTCTTTAAAAATTTATCTATTATTATCAAAAATATTTACCAAAATAATAATATACATATTTAGAAATTCATAAATAATAGATAATTTGAAATAAAAAGTATGAAAATTGTAGTTTGTAAGGTTTTGTTAGTAAATGACATACAGTTTAGACAAAGTATAAAGTCATAAATTATTGTGGAAATAAGCAGTTTGTCAAATAATGTGGGAAGCAACTGAATGTAAACAAAATCAGCTGATTCAATATCTTGACTATTAGAAAGTTCTATTTTTGTTATATTTAAAATTTTGAAAATATATTAATAAGCTTTTTTGATATATTTAGTGTGAATTACACAATTTTTTTTTTTGTTTGAAAGATAGGAGATTTTTTCATAAATATAACTAAACAATTTTTACAAGAAATTCTTAATTTTTTAAGTAAAATTCTTAAATATTATCATTATTTATATTTAGAAGAATCTAGCTTGATCATTTCAATAGTGCAGAAGTTTATATTAAAAACAAATAAAATTATAATGTAGAAAACTTAATTCAAGCTTGCATTCACAAATTCAAAATGTAGATACATAACAAATTAGTATGTGCAACTATGAAATTATAAGATCAACTAAAAGAAAAGAAGAAAATTGCAGATATTTTTCATAAATTAATAAATTATAGATTATAAAAATAAATAGAAAAATGATTCTCTATGCTAATTAAACAATTTCAAAATGAAAGAAAAATGTTTGGAATGGCAAAATAAATGATATCTGATTCAAATATACATTATCAGTTAAAAAAAGAACTAAAACAATACAAAAATTGTAAATATTTTAAAAATTACAGCAAATATTACACTTTATTGCATAATAAAGTTGAATACATAAAGAATTCTCTAAAAAGTGACAAGAACATGATTATGCCAAATGAGTATATATTACAAATGTAGAGAATCATTAATTTTTAAATTTAATAGATTTTTTTAGATTCAAACATAGCATCCCCATTGCAATTAATATCAAATGAAATTGATATTTCAATCCATATTGTGCATTTAATGTTAAAGTTTAAACCCTGTTAATGTTAGCATTACTGGGTAATTTCAGTATTACCTAGTGATTTCAGTTAAAGATGATAATTGTGAATTAATGCTAAGCTTTAACTAGGTAATGTTCAGTTTAACTAGACATTGTTGACATTACTAAACAGAGATAAGCTAAAATGCAAAATTATAAAGGTTATACAGATGCAGATACTACCTTAAAGTTTATTAAAAGTTAAATAATGAAAATTTCTTCATTAGAATTCTACAAAACAACAAATAAAAAACAAATCCTAAATAGTCTCTTATGGTACTGGTTTATTTCCAAATGGCATAACAAAAATAAGCAATTCAAGGAAAAAGGAATAAATTATTATTTATGTAACAGAAAATTATCATTAAGAGAAAAATAAAAAATATGAATATCTTTCAAAAGCACCATAAATTTAAAATGCAGCATATTTGGTTTAACTAGGAACTTAGAAATTAAATAGGAACATGAAATTAGCTTCTTTGATCAGGATAGTCATATTGGATTGGTCTAAAGATGATGTAATAACAATATCCGATTTTTATTCACTGATGATGATTCCAATGAAGAATATTCCAATTTTTATTCACTGATAGTATAATAACATTAGAGATTGGTAGTTGTCCATTTTATCAGTCTTGCGATGTCCAGAAGCAGTAAAAGAATGAATCTTGTTAATTATTTCTTCTTAGAGTTTCAACCAACTGAAGATTTTCACATATCCATCAACCTTTTTTCCTCATTAGATCAAATATGAATTTTTAATCTCAACTATCTCTAAATATACCATAATTATAATATAAAGAAAGAGAAGGATTGAATATTAATATTTAATGAAAATTGCATTATTTAGTCTGTTATTGATTCAAATAATTTTTCAATTACACCTCAAAACTAGTTCAATTGGCAACTTTATGCCATGATTTCATCTCAAGTGAGTAACTGAGGTGAGAGGGCAGGATCACTGAGAAAATATGTAATGTAATTAGCCAATCAGAATTTGTAAATCAATCGCCATCTAACAGTCTCAACATTTTTCCTGACTTTACCAAACATTAATTTGATAATGTTGACATTATCTAAATAAAGTCCAAAATTATTTTTATTTCTCACTTTATTGTATTGATTTAGGTAGTCAACATTAATGGTCTTCAAACATTATATAAAAAATAATTCTACACCATATATAAAAAATTATAGTATTTTATATTACTTATTTGAATATATTTAAATGACTTTAATACTCCAAACATATGTAGTATATAGGAAATAATTAGTAATTGATATTACTTATAATGATATTTTATGTGCAAATAAAATATTTAACTTTTGAAAATATTTATCTTTATTAACACAAAATAACAGTATAACAGTAATTATTTAATAATTTATATTAAGAAAATATTCCACGTTCTAATTTAAGATTTCTACATTCTATTTTAATACATATATATTATTATCAATAATTTATTTTTATAAGTATAACATTATATCCTCTGATGAATGTACATGAAGAATACAATATTTTAATATTTCAATTTAAAAATGATTTTCAGTTAATTTTTTATATAGTACATTATATTTCAAATTACAATATTATTGCCTAAATCATTACTGAAACATATTAATATATGTTAGAAGTAACTTAGATTCAAATTTTATTAATTATAAGTTGTAGACATGGAATTGACTATCTGAAATTTTCAAGGCAAAATTCAATAAGTGTATACAATATTTTAGTTTTAATTTTAGTTTTTTATTAAATTTCTAGAAATTTCTTTTACTAAAAATGGAATTGTATGAAAATTTATATTATATTAAAGGTCATTAGATTTATTCATTAATTTTATAATTTAAAAATTTCTTAAAATTACAGTAGACTCCCTGTTAACCAGCCTTTATGGTAACAGATCTTAGATTGGATAAACAAATGGCCAGTTAATCTGAAAACACATGCAAAATACAATTTATAGTTTGTAAATAAATAAATATATATATATATTTTAATTTACAACCATAAATATTATCTAAGTAACATTTTACTTAGATAAAAAAAAATCAGTAATCTTCATTTACAATTATGATTTAAATTCATTTTTTGAAGAAAAATTATGCTAATTTTTGATGGGAATTATTTAAATAGCACTGAATTATCTTAATATTCAATATATCTTATCATAATTTCAAACACTTTCTTTCCTTCCAAATGACTTATTCTTTTTTCGTTTTTATTTCTGCTCATAGCCAGATGAAAATGGAGCTGATTAAAATGAGACTGGATAAGAGGGAATCTACTATATTTAAGTTTGTTATTAATATTTAATAAAAAGTAAAAAAATTACAATATTTATTTATTATAACTTATAATTATTAGCTTATATTTAAAAAAATATAATCTAGTAACAATACATGAAATTTTTTGTATTATTATTTATTTTATTATTTCCATTTTTTTTAGTTATATCCATACCATTTGCTGATAACTAATAATTATAGGTTACCTCCAGATATTGACAGATGTCATTTAGAGGTATAGAAAGTTTTAATATTTGTTTTTAATTTTATAAAATTTTCTAAGGTTTTAGTTAATTAATTATATATTTTAGAATTTAATTTTGAATTCTTTATTAACAGAGGCATTTATCAAATGAAGAATTTCATGCAATTTTTCATATGACTCGTTTGGAATTTTATCGTTTGCCTGAGTGGCGGCGCAATGATTTGAAGAAACGAGCTAAACTTTTTTGAACAACTAATAACAGAAGCATAGCATTGATAATCAATAATTATAAAATATGACTTATTGCAACTCTGATTTACAGTCTACACATATGGATCTAAATAATGCATCTGGCATTATTGTTTTATCTATTATGCCTTTATATTCCATGACATAACTGTTAATTATTGTAATATTCATGATGAATATTATATTTTTATTTTTAAGATAGTAAATGATTATTAATCATTTAAAATATTAACAGATTTCCAAAATATCTTAACTAAAGTAAATGGTGTTACTTTTCAAAGTTTGAAAGAAATTTATATAAATTAAACTTTTTCATAATGATATGATTTTATTTTTAGCTATAATTTTCTCTATAAAAATTCAAAAGCTCATGATTAGGAAATTTCATAGGAAAATCTTGTTATTTTTAATTAATTTATTTAAAAGCTTAAACTAAGTTTTTATTTGCAATTTTTATTTTTATTAAATAATGAACTATATATATATAAAGTCCATTTTAAAAGCATGCAATATAAATGAAATATTAAAATATGTTTTCACTTTATTTTTTTCAATCACTAATTTTCAGATTTAATAATTTACTGATAATAACCAGGAACTTTAAATAGAAAAATTGGAAATACTCATTAGTTGAGATGAAAAGAAATCAGATTTCTTAGGAATATAAAAGTATTTACAATATCTTTCTATTTTAATAATATTGATTTTATATTTCCTGAAAAGTTTCTGGTTATTTAAGTCATTATTAAATTTGAATATTTTAAACTATTAAATAATATAATTTTAATTATACATTATTATATGACAAATAGTTTTATTACTTCTGAATTAGTTATTCTGAAATTGAGATTCATCTTTTACTTTCTTAAATATTTTAAACCTTATTATATTAAAAATAATAAGGCTGCAGAAAGATAAAAAGCTATAACTATGTAAAAAATGACAAAACAGTGAAATCATTGGAAATTTTGATATAAAAAATTTATATTTTGTATATAATAATTATATACAAAAATTCCTTGGTCAGTCATTTTCATCAAGATTTCTAATAATTTCATTGTCCTGCTATATTTTTTTATAAATTATAGCATAATTCCTATCACATTGGGCTCTTAAATTTAATAATGCATTATACATAAATTTCTATTGAAGATACTAATTAATATTAATATTTATAAAAAATTTTTGCTAAAATTATTACAATATTATATTTAGAATCTAAGTAATTTGAAAATTATAATAAAATTTGAAATAAAGTTCATTTCTGTTGAAAAATAGCATAGTTAGAAATTTTCTAATAATAATTTAAATTTGAATTTCACTTTCAGAATAATAAATCTAATGCTACTTAATGCAATATTCAATTTATTTAAAATTTTTAACAAAAATTTGTGGGAATAAATATTCAAACAAAAATATATAATAAACATCAAAACATTTTACAGAATGTAAAATTTACAAAGCATTTATAACTTTACTAAATTATTTTTCTAATAGGCAGCTTTCATTACACAAAAGAAGGAATTGTAAATATTATTTAAATTTTCTTTGATTGTGTAAATTTTGATACTTTTAATGTTTTACATTAGATGCATTTTTGAATATTTCTACATTAGTTTCCATCTTAAAAAATTGTATTATATGCAATTGACTGATCAGTTTATTATATCAAATATAATATTTTATTCTATTTAATATAGGGACTTGAATTATAAAATATTTCTATATTGTAGTTCTCTAGTTATAAACATTTATACATAAACAAACAAAGCATTTTAATTTCATATTTTTGAAAAATTCAAAAAATTTTTAAATTATGATAGAAAAATAATCTAGAAAAAATATTTCATAATCCTTTTATATTTAATATAATTCATAAAGCTTTGTAATCTTACATGATGATTATACTTCTGCCAAAAAATCTCATTTTATAATCAGATATTTACTTGAGAAACTCAAATATAAGACACTGATAATTTTTCCAATCCATAATATACATTGTATAGTACAATATATACAATATATTTTGTACTCATAAAGCTAATTTCAGATTACAACTTTTCAATTTACTAATACATTATAGTTCATAAATAGAGGACTATATTTATCTTTTAATCATAGTTTATTTCTTTAGGCAAAAGCTAAATTATTAACTTTTGCATCACCAAAATTTTATGTATTTTTAATACATATCTTTATGCACATAAAGGTATGTTATTGTATTTTATTGAATATAAACTTTCAGTAGATGTAAGCAAGAAAAAATGGATAAAAGTTTTTGTTTTTCCAAATAAAAAATTATTAAAATAATAAAATGTTATCTAATTTGGATTAATAGAAAGAAGAGATTAGTTTGAATTAGTGAAAAGTTCAAATTATAAAACATAATTATATGTAAATATTTTCAACTTGTAGCTTATGAAACAAAACACATTCATTTACAGTTCTGCAACTTATTTTAACTTAATATTAAAATATGAATATGATAATATGTAGTATTCTGATTTAGTACTTTTCAACAGGAAAAAAATTTTTGACTAAATTGATGATTATAGTAACATTTCTATTTATTCACATGAAAATAAAATACATACATATAAAAAATGGAAGGTTGTCCAAAATAATGATGTTTTATTATATTACATTATTTTTATGAATATATATATTCTGATAGTTTATCTCCCATTATATATTACTTTTAATTTTACATGTTTGATATTTTTTGAAATATAGAAATTTAATGTCCTAGATATGATCCTAAAATTGAGACAATTAGCCAATAAAAATTTTATAATTCTATAAAAAATAAAATTACACAGATTAATTATATTTTTAAAATAATGAGAAATTATTTCTTCATTAATTTTTTAAATAAAAAAATGTTAAAATTATATTGACAAATCAAAGGGGTCCCAAATCAAATAAAATAAAATCTGAACTAGCTTATAGGACCTTAAGTAAAATTAAAATGCAAGAGTGCTTTCGGGCTGGACTGCCCCTCATCAGCTACACAGAGAAAGTGAGCGTTAGTAGGAGAACCTGTCAGAGAATGGGACATCTGTGAAAACAAGTGTAAATCGTAATTTAAACCCCCAAGTGTCGGGAATGGTTGGAACAAACAGGTTGTGTAGATGGGATAAATTGTTAGACAAAACAGGGGGCGAATAGGGTGATACCAGATACAGGAGTTTGCATTTGCACATTAAAATAAAATAAAAAATTAAATACTATTACAATGGTATTTAAATCCTTTAGCAATGCAGTGCTATAGTAAAAACCTTAAATACTGAAGTTCTGTTGATCAAGCAGATACCTCCCAAGCACTAGGTATAGAATCCTTATCCCGAGAATTGGCTAGATTTTTATCCTTGCCGCATAGGTAAATGTTCCAAACTTCTCTAAAGTTGGATCTCGACTCATTACAATGTAGCAGATTGATGATTTTTACCTTGTCCCATATAACACACCAGTCTTTAGAGTAGGCCGCTTGTGCTAGAGCTGTACTTTCTTTGTTGCTGCTAATGTCGTATTAATGCTGTTGCATACGTTCTTTCAGGCGTCATCGGGTTTTAATTTTATTTAAGGTCCTATAAGCTAGTTCAGATTTTATTTTAGTTAAAATTATATTGTTGTAAAAACAAATTTAATAATCAAATAAAAAATTATTTTATAATTTTTGTTTAATAGAGCTCAAATTTAATGGATAATAACTGAAATTAAACATCAAGCATTTAGGCTATTAGTTTATTTTATACATAATTTTTAACTAAAATAATTTTATTTAAGATTTAAAGTAATAAATACAATTAAAATTAAAAGTTGTAATATAAAAATTTTAAGTGCTGTATTTCAATAATCCATATTATAATTATAAAAAAAAGTAACAAATACAAATTAAATTTGTTAAAGTATTGTTTAACAAAATACTTATATTGAAAGTACCATAATTATATGATAAACTCTCCTTAAAGATTGGAAATTAAATCAAGTTAGCAAAACATTATTGTTTATTTAAAATATTTTTTAAATGAATTTAGTTTGTTTTTTGCAAATGGTTTTATGATACATTTTATGACTAAATAATAATTTTTTCATTATAGATTTTATAATTTTATTTATCAAATATATAAATTACAAATGTGCATTCAATGCAATTTTAATATTTTACATTAAGATTAAAATTCATATTAAAATATGAATTTCTAATTTCTAATATTCAATTTTGAGTAAATTAAGTAATATAATTTATAGTTTAGTACAGTTTCAACAGTTAAAAAAATCTCTCTTGTTTGATATTCAATTTGAAGAATTTGGTATAGAAAAGATTATTTTTCTTATTGTTTATAAATGCTTATTGTTGCATTGGATACAACATATGTCTTTTCAAGTCTTTGTCTTTGTTAGAATATTTTAAAAATAGCATTGAAGAGAAAACATTATTTGAATGTTTTGCTTCTAAAATAATAATTAGATTTTGCAGTAAAGAAGCAATTGTCATTTCAAATGCAAACAAGTTTTATATTTTTTCTTTATTAAATAAAATGGATTTTATTTAATATATCAAAAAAAGAAACAATGTTAAGTACAAGAAATATAGTATATATAATATTTATTAATAAAAATTACACATATCAAATTCATTTTTTTTTATTTTATTCCAAACATTTCAGCAATTTAAAGTGATTTTCATTTCTATTCATTTTAAATATTGAGACTCTACTACATATTTAGATTTCAGATATATAAAATATAAAAATAAATACAATAATAACAATGAAATTTAATTTAAAAATTTTAAAATAAAAACTTGATGCTTTTATACTAAGCAAATAATGACAAACTATTCATTGAAAAAATAACGAACTGCCTCCTCGGTGCACTTCAGCTGTTGGTTTTTCTCCAGTGACTTCCATTGGTTTTTCCCAATGGCTGAGGTGTATCAGTGGTATGTCTACTCCCATCCTTTCTTTCCTGTGGGAGTGGAGATATCAGAGCATTTAGGTTAGGTCTGGTGAGTATTACTAACACCTTCTATCTTATCAATTCTTAAGCTGAGTGATTGCAATATGTTGATTGTAGATATAAATCTAGTCCTAAGTTACTAACACACTAACATTTTACATAATTAAATAAAAAAGGAAATAATAATAATAACAAAAAAAATAATAAAAAAAATACAAAAAAATAAATAAATAAAAAATATTAGTTTTATGAATTAACATAGTTATAAATCTTTTACTAACTTAAGATAAGCTTCCTCTTAACATTGTTCTAGATATACTACTAACACGGTTCTAGGTTTCTAATCACATAGTACTTAATATCTACTAACATAGTTCTAAGCTTCTACCTAACGTAGAATAGGTTATTATTACTCCTCTATATTGGGTTAGTCACATCAGGGTTACTCACATGCATCATCACACAGATTGAGTTGGAACGGTTCTTTGCTGCTTCTATATTTTTGCATTTATTTATTTTTTTTTGCCCATAACGGCTCCCTTAGTACTCTATTTGAGTGGAAAGAGGCAATCAAAATTTAGCCACCAAGCTTACCATACAAAAGAAAGAAAAGATGCAGTTCAAAAGATAGCACCACAAATGTTTCAGGAAACATCCTATCACTTTGAGCCATGTAGAGCTATTCATGGTCACCATGTGGAGCACTAATTATTTGTAACATATACTCAAATTAAAACCTGTTTTTCAAAACTCCAATTATTTTTTGTAATAGATAGTGATTTTTGATATACCCTGTAGTTTATACAGGTATTCATTTAATTAATAACAAAGTATTCCTGAGATTTCTTTGCAAATTGAAAAGTTTATAACTTAAAATTTTGAATATTGTAAGCATTGTATTCTATAATGTACAATAAAATTTTATTATAATGAACATAGATATAACAAGATTATGGTTTTAATGAATAAAATACAAACTAAAAAAGAAATCTTAAGCACTAAGCAGAAATAAAACCATTATTTCACAAAGGAACTAGACCAGTTGAATGGTCAAAAACGTTCCTTTGTGAAATAAAGGTTTTATTTTTGCTTAGTGCTTAAGATTTCTTCTTTACTCTGATTAGTTGCAGAATGTCTACAGCTTTAGAAAATACAAACTCTTAAGTTGTGGTTTTATTGGTTTATATAAAAAATTTCTTGTTTATAACATAACTTCCTGGATATAGAGAGAAAAACTGATCTCTAATAAAGAAAAAAAATCCAAATAATTTTTGATTTAATTGACTATAAACTTATAATCAATTAAATAATAAGTATATATAAAAATATCAATGTTGTATCTTAAATGTGATATCTGAAAAATTTATAAATATTCTAGATTCATATCTTTATTAAATCTTACAAGGGGAGGCCACAATCTCCGTCCAACCGATTTCAATCAGCTTTAACATATAGGTTGGGGACCATCGAAAAGTAACTGGAGTTCAAGGGTTTAGGTCAATATGCCTTCGTTTTTAAAAAAAATCGAAGTCAAATGTCATGACGCTGGATTGCACCACTTATATATCTAAAAAATTGCAGTTATTTCAATGATATCGGTGGCGTAGCAGTTAAGGCGGTTTCCTGTAAAACTGAAAAGTTGTGAGTTCGAGTCTCCCTTACATATGTTTTTTTTCAAGTGAATAAATCATGCCTTCGTTTTTAAAAAAATTGAAGTCAAATGTCATGACGCTGGATTGCACCACTTATATATCTAAAAAATTGCAGTTATTTCAATGATATCGGTGGCGTAGCAGTTAAGGCGGTTTCCTGTAAAACTGAAAAGTTTTGAGTTCGAGTCTCCCTTACATATGTTTTTTTTCAAGTGAATAAATTAAAATATTACTAACAATAAAACTACAGATAAAATCACATTTTTTTTGTCATACTTACGTTTGACAAAATCACTCTTCAATTATTATTTGATCTTTTTCTCGCTTTATCTCACTCACTCTCTAATTGTCGTAATTCACAGTGTGAACACATTACATATCAATTGGGTGATATGTAATATATATAATATAATATTAGATTTTTCCAAAAGTTTCTTTCGAGATCTGCGTGCAGCTACTTTTATAACTTTCTTTTTTTACAACTTTTCAAATGAAACAAAACATATTCTATGATAGCTAGATGACAAATGAAGATAATGACAAAAATACCTAATTGTAAGACATAAGATTGCCAATCTGGGAAATTAAAATCAATATTTACAATTTGTATCTTCAACATGTTTTGAAACCCTATGTGGAAAATAACAAATTCTACCTAGTATTGGATTCGTGGAGTGGACAAACTGACATGGTCGTGTATGACTCTATGTTCACAAACAATCAGAACCAACCGACTTGCACGGTAAAAGTTATACCACTGAAATGCACACTCCTGTGCCAACGGGGCTTCTTTTGCTTTTTTCTCACTTGGTAAATTTCTTAAATGTTTATAGCTAAAGCAATTCATCCCTGTGATGTTTATTTCTTCTGCCAAGTAAAGAACTTTATTTCAAAATTGCAGTATACTTTTAATTGCAATTATAAACTTTATCTCAATTTTAAGTCATATAGATTTTTAAATTAAATATTAAAAAGTATTTTAAAGATCATTATGTATGTGTATATTTATGTATAGAGAGTTTACTCATTTATTAATTTATATATTTTCATAATTTTCAATTATAAGTCAAATGATTGGAATTAGGTATCCCAAACATGAAAAGTTAATTTTGTTATTCTGCTATAATAACTTATATATTGAAATTATCAATACCAAATCTTATTATTATGATTGAATTCATTAGTGCTGAACTCTTCACTTATTCTAAAAATTCTAGCTTTATTTTCAATTATTAAGCAGATTGTTGAATGGCTATATTCATATATTTTGGCCTTTTTCCTTCTTATGATCTTTTTATTGTGTATTGTCATTACTAATGATATGGTTCTTTTATTATGCATTGATGTGCTATCAATAAAATTCTTCTCATCGATCATGATTTATATTATATTACAGTGTTTTATCAGTTAACGAACATAATCTGTTCAAAGCTGATGTTCACTACCAGAAATTGTTTGTTAACTGATCATCGATTTACCATAGATTTTATGTGAATTTGATTAATTCATTCTGGAGATCAAAAGAAATTATATAATATTTTATTTATTTTCATCTATCATGAAAATAAATATTTTATTTATTTTCATGATAGATGAAAATAATTAAAATATTAAATAATTTCTTACTACATTTATTTATATGTAATAACAATAATATATACACAATCTTGCATTTTCATCTGTCATGTTTTTTTCCCATTTGTGAGGCGTTAAAGAATATGTCAAATGTCAATTGCTTCTCTCTTTTCTTCAGGATTTTTCAGAAGTGATTAATAGCATTGTCATTGTAGAGATCCCCAAGCCTATTGACCTCAACCTGATTTGGGTGCCATTCTAAGACCAAAATTTGTAAAAAGTCTCTCTTACCTTCTTTAATAAATCTTTGATTTGTAATAATAAAAACAAATAAAGAGCACTAACAGGATTAGTGACTTCAAAACTATTTATTTCAAAATTAATGAAGTACTTTCAGTCTAACAACTAGACCATCATCAGCGTATACTTCATTAATTTTGAAATAAATGGTTTTTTGAAGTCACTACTGCCGTTAGTGCTCTTTATTTGTTATTGTCTTAGTGTTTTAGGCAGTTTATATTTCTTGTTTTATCTTTGATTTGTTTTAAGTATTCATCTAGTTCATTTTAATCGGGAAAAACCACTGTTCTCCTATCATTTCCCATAAGTCCATGAACGTGCAAGGTCTAAGCCTATGATTCTCAGTCCTTGTGTCCCATAGTTTGTTCTGAGAGGTGCTTGTTATCTGAATATGTGTTCGTTGTCCAAACATAAAAATCTTTTATGAAAGTGTTCATTGTTTGATTTGTTTGTAATCCAAGCTGTTCATTAACCGATCACCTACTGTATTCTATATTATTATTTATGAAGATATGTTATCCCATAAGGAGCCAGATTTATTTCAAAACAATCAACATTGAAGATGAATCTTCAAATATTATAAGTATCATAATAAAATTAAAATTTTTATTTTATAATTCAAATTTTTCATAAATTATAAATATTATCCATAATATAATTCTGACAAATAATTATTAAATATCAAAAACTAAAATAATAATAGAAATTGAATCTATTATATAAGAAACTCTACTTTTTAAATATTTATCAAAAGTTATAAAACAAACTGCTTAAACTCATTAAATAATAGACTTATACAAGCACTTTTTCAGTAGATATACTATATTTTAGTATATCTACTGCTAAAAAGTGCTTGTGTGTAATGCTTTTTAGCAGTAGCTAGTTAAAAGGTTTTAATTTTATAATATTTCATTAAGTAATGTTTTAAAGGGGTAAAGCCTTTCTATACATTTAGCTTAGAGATGGTGAATCTATGACATACATGCCTAAAGTGACATCAGATTTTTCAAGCAACAAAACCTGGAATTGATATATATATTTGCTTAAAATGTAGATAAGCTCATAGGGTAATTTTTTAGAAATTTAGCCATTTTTGGCACACACAAGGTTCACTATCCCTGATTTAGATTATCCAACATATGGCCTATTCATAAATGAAATGTAACCTATGAATTTTCTAAAATACTTTAATTTATAATTAATTTATTGAAGTTGTAATTCAATACGAATTATTGCTAAAAAATAGATTATACAAGTTTAAAATAATTAAACATTTCATGGAAGAACAATTGTCACATTCAAAATGTATAAAATCTTTAGCAATAAAATTTATGCAGTCCACATGAACATCAGTTTTTTAATCTTGAAATTGTGCACACATGGATTTTTAATCATGTCACCCATTTATGTCCTTGTTCTAATCTATTATAAAAACTTTATTATTTTATTTATTATGTAATTGATATATGATTTAATTCTTACTTTTTCAATTTTTTTATAATCTTTATGAAATGATAATCATTCATAATCAACTTAAATTAATATTAAAAACTAATATTCATTCATAATCAACTTAAATTAATATTTAAAAACTAATATATTAAAATATTAGAAATTATTTTTTTTATTTTAAGAATAAAATTTCATTTCCACTAAGCACTTTTTTTATTTGTCTATAGAAAATTTTGTATTTTGTTTTTTCTTGGTTTATTCTAGATCAAATATTCTCAAATTGTTTTTGATTAAATATTCCAGTAAAATCAGTTTGTTATATATTGTTTCTCTTAAAAATCAATTTGAATATTTTTCAGTTTCATTAGTTGCTAATATATATCATTTCTGTTATATAAAGAAAAAATATTAATAGCATTAATCATATTCAGTGCCAAAAAGGAGAAATCAACATATTACTAATTGTTAATAATTAGAATTTTTCAAATTTATAAATATTTAACTTATTAAATTCACAAAATTCTAATAAAACTTTTGAACATACATACATTTTTAATTAATTTACATTTGTGCTCATTCAAGAAGCACCTGATATGAATGAATGCTTTTCAGATATTTCAAAACATATCATCTACCATTAAAATAATTTTATTGTATACTCTTGATTAAAAATTTTATCTAATGGTATATATACTATAGTCTGAAAAAACTGTTCTAGAAAAGAAGTTTATTTCAGGACAATTTAAATATGAAATATAAATTAAAATTTATAGAATTTTAAGACATTTAATAAGATTGTTGATTTGTCTTACATATTGCAGCTTATAAATAACTTTTAAAAAGTTAAAATTCTTTCATTAGAAAATAGTAGTTTGTATTTTCATAGATTAAATTAGAATTTTTAATATATCTATTAAACATCTTGATTACGATTTATCATCAATAAGTTATTTCAAAAGTTTTATGAGATTTGTTATAAATTTATTTATTTAATCCAGTTAATGATGTATCACTCAGTTTGAATTTATTGTCTTTTAAATATTTTAAGTTTGATTAATTTTTGTATTTTCTAATTTTATTTGTTATATTGTTTTGCATTAGTTGGCATTAAAATATTTTCATTTCAATACTATAATAAAATTTAATTTAATTTAACAAATTTTAAATTACTTGGAATTATTTTTCTATCATATAAACAGTATCCAGATAATATATGCCTTGTGTTTTAATTACAAATGCAAAAGTTGAATAAAATATTTAACTGGTTTATTGAAAATTCACATATAAATATATTTCTTTCTTTTATTATTATATAAGTTCATCCATCCAATATTCTATAAAAACAAAGCACTTACATAGGTAATTTTAATCAAAATTAAAATTTTTTATTTATGTAAGTACTTTGCTTTTTCTTATATTCTTTAATAGTAAATAGCATCATCTATATATAATTCATAATATCTATTATTAATGGTATATCCATTATAAAATTATCACTAAGGCTGCTATGTTTTAAAATAAAAAAAACATTAGAAGAAAATGAATAAATGATGGAAATTTATAGAAAATAATATATATCATATTGAATTGTAAAATTTACATTCTAAAATGCAGATGTTTATTTCCTGAAATTTATAAATTGCAAATTTAGTTTCTTATAATTTTTTTAAATGCATTTCTTATTCATTCTAAATTTTTTTTTCTTAGACTATGTTATTGTAGTCTTAGAAAATATTTTTAAAATTGTTTATTATTTATTTGTTTAATATGTAAAATTATGATTGAATATAGAAAAAAGTATTAAAAATGATCTTTGAAAGTGTTCATTATCAGTTGTAATTATTTTTTTTATCAATTTAACTATTATTTACTGATTTTCTGTGACTTTTATAATGATCTCTTTTGTAATGCCAATTTAAATTATTAAAGCTCTATAATATAATATTTTACTTTTCTTATAATTTTTACTTATAAAAATTTATTTATGGTGTTCTTAGATTTTTTAATAATTGAATTATATAAAATTTTTAACAGAATTTTTAATGAAATATTTAAAATAAATAAGATTATACTTAAAAAACAAGCACTAGTTTAAAGTGGAAGATCCTACATATTAGTATTAATCAATAATAATAAATGTTACAAAATAAAATAAAAATTAATACATATATTTTTTTTAACACTTTCATTTAGTGCTTGATTTTGTTAGAACGTATCCCCGCGTTAAATGGGGTCTTACTATAATGGAAAAATAAATATTGTAATTTGGTAGCTAATATACAAAATTTAATATTGCAATAGGAATATAATAATTATTATGTGATTTTAATTTATGATCAAATATGTCTGATGCTATAGTAAAACTAGATACTATAAGAATAACTTATTTGGCTTGCTTCTTAATCTTTGGAATTATTGATAATGTTACTGTTGATAGTAAAGTTATTGTGTCATCATAACCATTGAAATAAAATTTAAATGGTGCTTGTGTCATATTTTGATAATTATATTTTATCTTTTACCTTGTAAATACAAATAATCCTTGACTTATGATAGAGTTTGATTCAAAAAATTTCAAACCCTGCCATTGAAAGTTGGAAATGGTTGGAATTTGGAAAAGCCTAAAATTTAAGGATTTCTCTCTATTAATGTTTATTGGGACACTATATATTATTTTACTAAGCATAAAGAACACAAAATTACAAGAATCAGATACGAAAAACTTTCCATATATCAGACCATTGAGTCTTGGAATCAAACCTAGGCCATTTGCATTGACCAGTTGTAGAATTTATCAATAACATCACTGTCATAAGTCAAGGACTACCTGTAAATTATGCATAAGGCATATAATAGTATTTAATAATATATGTAGGTAAAATCAATTTATGTAAAATTTTACTTGCATGATATTGAAAGGATGTAAGTCTTAAGTTGAGAAGTTATTGTATATTAATTATATTTACATAAACAGTCTAAAAATGCAATATATAAGGCAATAATTGTAAACAATTGTAAAATTTAATGCATTATATTTTAAAATATTTTAAGTATAATTTAATATAATTCAATTTAGATTTTGGAAATTACACGGCAGATTTTATCACTGTATGATTTATGGAAAAATTTTGATGAAAAAAAAGAAATTCCAGCCTTATTAGCAAATATTCCAAAACCTAAAACACAACCTTCCAGGTAAATATTTAAAATTTTAACCTTAATTGTTGTTGTTACTAAAATAGTGCAAAAAAAATTGAATAAAACTTGCTGGAAGTGATTAATTTCAAAAATAATACAAAAAAATATAACAATGAAATGTGTATATTCAAACTGTAGGATAAAAATTATAAAATTAATATATATATAGTGTGTGTATGAGGAGGGTGAAAGAATAAATCAACAGCCAGATAATTTTCTTTGTCTTAATATTAGCATAGATAGATAGCAATAATTTTTAATCATCGTAATGATATAAAAATGATTAAATTTGATCAATCATTTAATTAAATTGGTGTTTTCTCTATCATTGATTCATTTCTAAGTTATTTTTTTCTGCTGCCTTTAACTCTTCTTAATATTATTGACTTTTCTAGTGAATCTTGATATCAGTGATATTTCCGAAATAGAATAGTTCGATTTTGTCATTTGACTTGATTTGAGCTGTAATCTGTTTATTCATCTTTTAGTAATGAAATGAAAAATTCTTATTTAAATATATATATATAAGAAAAATTATTAATCCTTTATTTATATTATATGCATTGGAAGAAATAAAGAACCACAAAAATGTTCAAGTTATATAGATTACTATATTTACTCTTTTCTATTATATAATAACAGAATGCAAATATATTAACAAAAATAAATTATTAGCCCATTAATTGAAAATAGTAATAAAAAAAATATCCAACTGATTGAAAATAAATTTAACCATAAAATATTTATCTTTGATCATAATAATAAATTTGGTAAGAATACACTGAATTGATGCATTAGTTTCCAAATGAAAGAAAAATGCTTAAAAAAGTGATAAAACAAATATAACTGTGTTAAGTTTTAATTTATAAACATTTATTTAAATTCAAACTTCGTTTTGATAATTTTTTTATCAATTTATAATAAGAGTTAAGAATTAATTTTGTTCTTCAGTGCATATTATAGTGATTGAGGAGATATTCTGTATGAAGGCTGTTTGGGAAATAACTTCTGAATAGCTATAAAAATTACAAGAAGTATGGCAAAAATCATTTATTATATATAAAAAAAAATTTATATATTTAAATTAATGACAAAAAATCTTGGCTATTGCAGAAATCCCAGATTAGGATTTATATATTTAAATTATTTTTCTGTATATTCATCATCTGAATTTAGACATTTATCATATAAATAATAAGCTCTTGACCCTTTCTATTCCAAAATAGAATAAAAGAATAAATAAATTAAATTTGTCTGTCCATCAATGATCAATATATATGAATTTTATTTATACTTAAACCTACAAGTGTTTTGCATATATGATTCCATCAAAAACTTTTAAATAACAATCGGGTCATGATTTATAATTAAAAAAAAAAAAAAGTTACAATTAGTCATCTTACCCCCAATATTCGGGGTAAGACGCCACTGCGCTTTGGATGATATTCAATTTAATAAATAGCAAAAATGAACTCTACTCATCCAACAAACTTCTTGTTCACTGTACCATGTATATTTTAATAGAATAAATTATTAAATCAATATTTGGGGTAAGATGCCACTGCGCTTTGGATGATATTCAATTTAATAAATAGCAAAAATGAACTCTACTCATCCAACAAACTTCTTGTTCACTGTACCATGTATATTTTAATAGAATAAATTATTAAATTCTATAAAATTACAAGAATTAAATAAAATCAGCTATTTAGATATTGTATACATCCATGGTAGTCAAGTTGCAGTTTTTGAGCCACATTCGACTTTTTGATGCCATTGCTAAGTAAGACTCTTTGATGCCTTTAGTGTAGCTCCATATCACAAAAATCAAAAGTTAATATAGAGAAATTTCTTTTAATTAAGAAAGATGTAGGAGTTGAACATTTGTCCATATAAAATATGCTATCCCAAACACTTAGAAAAAAATGCTAAATCCACTTTCCTAAGCCCTTAATTCATTATATTTTTAATACTAATTGTATTTTATTTACTGTGTGGTTCCATGCCATATTTTTCATCATTATATTTCAATAATCTCCTTTTTAATATTCTGTAAGGTAGATATAGGCCTATCATATATATGTGAAGCATTGAAGCAATTCATGCCTCTTCTGTTTATAAATTATGCTGCAAGTTTTAAACTTTCTTTGAACCAAAGACTGCCGCTTGGATCCTAATATATGTTTTATCATTTAATTTATGAAAATAAATCATAAATATAAAAATTTAAATTTGGCATCTAACCCTGAAGCAAATATTGCCATCTTTCCCATTGATCAGGGTGACATTCAACTTTTAATCATGTGACTTAAAATGGATAAATTATAACGACATTGAAAGAAAAATATTCTTTAAAGTATTCACTACACATTACATATATTAATTTTTACTATGATGATATTATTATGATTAATAATAATACTTCAAAAAGTGACTGTATATAATTTTTGAATGAAAATTTCAACATCTCTCTGGGAATTTTTCAATTTCTAATGTGAGTAATTATTGATAATCTGATAATAACCATCTTCTATATTTTTGACAGGCTTATAGGAGATTATAATTATAATAAACCACCTCTTATCGCCACCTGTTTAAATACTAAAGAATTAGAGAAAAATAAGCTTCTTCCCCCGATTCACTCTAATTACCAGTTTTGATTATTTTTAAATTTCAAGATAATCTAAAATCAAATAATGGAAAGGGCTATGTGATTTGATTCTTTGATCATATTAACTTGCTTACATCTGTTTAATACTTATATACAATACAGAGAAACTTTCATATTAATTAACTTCTTATCTAATTAATAAAATATATGAAATTTTACAGATAACATATGTAATTTTTTTTATATATTGCAAGAAAAACAGAATACATTTTTTATAATAGAGGAACAAATTGGAAAAAAGAAAAAAGTTTATACAACTGAAGAGGATACGTATTGTATCGAAAACGTTTTTGTATATTAAAGTTATATATGTACATACTGCTTTTTCTGCTATTTATGAACTTGTTAAGCTGAATACATTTTTTGTTTAATTTCAAAATGTTTAAGAAGTTATGTTATTTTGATCCGTCTCAGAAAACTGTGATATATCCCACTTCAGATTTGATTGTATTTATATCAAGTTGTTCTTTCTATTATCAGTGTGGGAACAAAATGGGAACAAAGTTGTATGATATTTTAAATGGATTTGATAAGTATTTTAGACAGTTTTAATTGCAATGTCAATATTTAGAAATATAAATCATGAGATCACCAGTATTCAATATAAAAGTACTTTTAGTTTTTCAATCAATAGATTTTTTTATTAAAAACTGAATATGTTGGAATTTTGATAATTGTAGCTAAGTTTAGTTATTCTTTTAGAAATGTTTTATTAATTTGAAATGATATTTTGTTAATAATATTTATCCTCTTAAAGTATACACATTTCATTGCTAGCTTTAACTCATTGATACTTAAAAAAATAATTTTAAATTAAAAATGATTATTTATAAACATCCTGTTTTAATTACTTAACACTAAAAAGTTTGATAAAAAAATTTATTAATATAATTTTATTGAATGTAATATTTAACAGTAACAAATTCTAGAGGATCCATCAAACTAGCAAGCCAAACATTTCCTGATGGGAATAATTCAAATTAATTATAAATTTAATATAATTTGAAATAAGATGCATCAGTATCTAATGGTTAATGATTAAATTATAATTTTTATTAATTATTTGAAATAAAAATTTGCCAAAGCCTGGAATCAAATTAAGAACTTTGAAATAACTCCACAGTGTTTTACCAGTTAGCTTACTATATTATTGGATGATTCCCATTCAGATAGATTGTATAAAATTAATCAAATGTATTGAATTGAACCAATAACTTTCACTTCTAATTAGGCTAAACAATATAGCTATGAATCTCTACAGCAAATCCAAACAGAATTAGGACATATTTAATCTAATATGTCATTCAGATAGATTGTATAAAATTAATCAAATATATTGAATTGAACCAATAACTATCACTTCTAATTAGGCTAAACGATATAGCTATGAATCTCTACAGCAAATCCAAACAGAATTAGGACATATTTAATCTAATATGAACAATTACAAACTAGGAGAATCATGAAGTCAAACAACAAATTAAAATCCCCTAAATCAAATTTAAGTTTAATAAAATTATAGTTAATCTAAATTATTTCTATTAGGAGAGTTTTGGCTTGTTTAATTGCAATATTTATTCCTAAAAGAATCTTTTCAATACATATGGAATTAAGTATATGAGGAAAGTATCATTTCATTTTTTACACACAAATTTATTGAGAAATATATTTGAAACATATCAAATGCCTTCATATTTAAACCATAATTCTTACAATCTGTCAATAAATTGTTTTTGAAAGATATTTCAGATAATGGCCTTAAGATTTAACATATTGAAAGTAGGCAGTTCAATATTAAGTTTGACCTTTCTTACAATAAATCAAATTAGATTCAGATTTTGAATAATGATTTATAGTGTTTTAAGTTATTAAAATATAGATTGTAATAGTCAAAAATTTTTTATTAAAATTTTTGTAAATATAATAAAGTAACTGTAATTATTACATTAAAATATTATTTTGATTGTTCATTCTAATTTAAAAAAAAAACTCCAAAAGTATCCAAAATTGTTGCCCTATCATCTGCAGAAATCTCAAAAGAAAACAGTGAATTGCTTTTTGCATATGCAGTTATACAAAACAAATGATTAAATGATTCTCTTTTGTGAAGTCAGCTGACTATTCAGATAATTATAATAGATTTACAGATAGAATTTGATAAAAAAAAAAAAAAAAACTGTTAACTACGAAATTTGGACAATATGTCAAGCTACAAATTTGTTTTTAAATGCAAAGATTATGAAATTTTTTTATCAAATTTTATATTGTAACATTTTAATAAAAACTAAATAAATTTATCAAAATTTTGCTATTTAAATAATAATTCTAGCCTCTTTCTTTATCTTATTAATGATTTTTATGGATTTTTGTCTAAAACAAATGATGCATAAACAAAAATATGATATTGAATTTCTCACATACTATTATTGTAAAGTAAGTTAATTTTCTTCTAAATGGCTCATCAAGAACTCTTCTATGCAATAATTTGAAATAAATGCTTTCTCACATTGAGAAAACATCTGAAGTCAGTATGATGAAACAAAATTTACTTATAGAAAAAATTAGAATGAGAAAATCACTGACGGCTTTAGAAGGTGAATGATTGATTGAATTTGATTCATGGTATATTTTTTCATTTTTTTTCATGTGCTGCTAAAAATAAAATATTTCTGAATTAGTTATGAAGTATATAGTGTTTTTTCACATAATTAGTATTTATTTTGTTATTATTTTTTTTTTTTTGTGAAAATTTTCTGAAAAGTTTGGAGGCTGACATTACCATTATAATATATTAGTATAATAAATAATTCAAAATAACAAAATGTTTGAAAATTGCATTGTTAGTTATATAAATATATTAAAACATTTTTAAATTGGAAGTAAATTTTTCAAAAAAGTAATTATTAAAATACAAGAAAAATATTACAATATAATATTTTCTTATACCTCAATTGAGATATAAGAAAAGATAGTAAACAGACCTAAATAAAATAAATTTGTAAATAGTGGATGAAAAACATGAATGAAATTATCAAACATTGAAAACAAAAAATAGCCTTAACCTAAGATTTCTTGTTATTGAAATATTTATGTATCCCAAGAGATTTTTATTAGGTGAAGTTAATTAATTTGATTAATTAGTAGTTTCCTAGATAAGAAATTTGAATATATAGATAGAAATGTCATTGGTATGATTTTATTCACTATCATTATCATATTGTTTTATGAAATGTTCATAAACAAGCATATTGTAATGTTTATAAAGCTTTAAAAAAGACAAAGGAAAATCCATAGCATCAAGTCATCTCTAATTTGTCTACCTTTTTTAAAATTTGCACCAAAAAATTTAATGGTCATTTTCTCCTCTCTAGTGTCCCTTAGCAAGTTATCTTTTAGAGGTGAGAGATGATTCTTACAAATTTATATGTATGTGATGATATGGTTTGTGTCAAAGTGATTAGGAAAATTTTTGATTTAAATTAAAATATCATATGAATTATTATGTACAGGCATACCTTGCTTTATAGTGCTTCGCTAATGTGGCACTTTAAAAAATGGGCCCTCCTGAAAAACTGTAAGTGATCTTCTCATGTCGCTCACTTTGTCTTTGTCATTTTTTAAGTTCACAAAGATGGTACTTTTCCTCTTATACAGAGTGAAGAAAACTTCATCGTGATATTTTTTGTGCTTATAGGGGATCTCGAAATGAGTCGAAAATGTCTAATAAATGTATGGTCTAAATGGCACCATTTTCAGTTATAACCCTTTAATGCTAGCCAATCACCATCTACTTTACAAAGCCTCATGACACGTCGCATTGCCACTAAGTATTGCATTGCATTGCTCCGTTGTCTTATTAACTTGGAAGTCAGGAGGAAAACAACGCAATGTGGTGTGTCTTGGCAACTGGATGTGTCGCGACACTTTGTATACTTGATGGTGATTGGCTAGCTTTAAAGGGTTATAACTCGAAAATAGTGCCATTGTTGTCTTATTAACTTGGAAGTCAGGAGGAAGACAACGCAATGTGATGTGTCTTGGCAACTGGATGTATCGCGACACTTTGTATACTTGATAGTGATTGGCTAGCTTTAAAGGGTTATAACTCGAAAATAGTGCCATTTAGACTATATGTTCATTAGACATTTTCAACTTGTTTCGAGGTCCCCTATCAGTGCACAAAATATTATGACGAAGTTTTTCTTTACCCTGTAGATACTACCAAAAGTACCAATCTACCAAATTCAGGAGTATATGCAATACCAATCTATAACAATACCCTACAAATAGCTGAGTAATATATAGGTAGAACGAAATGGTGTCTTATCACTAGAGTTGAGGAACATAAAAAAAGATATAGAAAATGGTAAATTAACAACTGCCTTGGCTACTAAAGCATATAAAGAAACCTCTCCGTTTATTGGGATAATACCAATATCCAACGTAGGTGGAAACACTGCAGAAGTCATCGAAATTGAAAAAAGAAGAGGCAAAATGGATATAATCAGCGATAATGACCTAGAAAATCTTCCCCTATCATGGTGCTGGTGTGCAAAGAATATGTGAAAAATTTTTGTTAACTTTGAGCCATATATAATAATGACTTTAAAAAAAAATTTTTTAAATTATTTTAGCAGTGTTTCAAATTTAAAAAAAAAAAAACGAAAACCACTTCTAAAGAATTTAAAACTAATTGCGTTCTTTATTACTGTATTCTAAAATATACGTTGAGTAAGAGAATACTGACAAGGGCCTCAAAGATAGCCAAAAATGTTTTAATTAATTAAAAAATTTTTCCTGTTATGTGAGCTATGTAAGTATTAAAGATAAAAACAGGAAGTATTAAAAAGCTGTAATCTCCATTTTATTTTCCATTTTGATATGACACCCAAAAAAAACCTGCACAGAATCAAAAAAAATTTTTTTATAAATAAATCTTGAAATGTCAGCTGTCAAAATAATTTTTTTAAATTATTTTAGCAGTGTTTCAAATTTAAAAAAAAAAACGAAAACCACTTCTAAAGAATTTAAAACTAATTGCGTTCTTTATTACTTTACATTATTATATGTATTTTATGCTAAAAAAAAGCTATGAAAAAATAAACACAAAAGGAGTGAATAAAATTTTATTTTTTTTGATAAATTTTTATTGATTTATAATCAAACAATAAACAAGAATATAATTACACTATTAATAGCACTAATATCAAATAACAGCATTAGTAATATAAAATAATAAAAGGCAACATTTTAGTTTAACTGCCACGATGAAATAAAATAGATGGGTATATGAATGCTTACAGAATATTTCTAATGTTTAAGCTTACAATTTGTTTCAATCTTTAATTATTATATATCTCTAATTACTATTAAATCGATACAGTTGTTGTAAATACAACAACAACATCGATTTCTTATTTTGAGCAGTGAAAGTAGAATTGTCCCTTTTATCATCTCGTATTTGCTCATTCTTACATCCATACGCTAAACAATATATATCAATAACGCATGCTTGTCAGACGTTTTAGTATTTCCTAGGCCAAACTCGAGATGCTGAACATTTCTTATTCAAACTTCAGAATTTCTAGTTTTTTCTAGTCAAAACCTGAAGTGGCAAACAATTAAAACAAAAGTCTTCATTTTTCATGTATTTCCACTCAGAATTCAATATTTGCCAGCAGAAATTTATTTTTTAGTGAATATCTTCAAGGATAAACAAATCTCATTCAGGAAGACTGCAAATCTGAGTCAGTGGAAGTACATATGTACGGCTAAATCCGCTTTAAATGCATGAAGTATTGTATATTATATATAAATTATGTTTGTACAAAAAGAATAACATTTTGTGTAATATTATAGGAAACTACTTGCTTTAAACCAATTACAAGACATACAGCTCTACTAGCAAGTATAAAGTTATTTATTAGTGTAAATTACATTTTCGGATCTTTCTACGATCCCTCTTCAGTACCATTCATTTATCCTTACACCATAACTAAAAGAACATTATAAAATAGAATATACATTTTATTAAAATGCAATAACAGAACTGTTTACACAATGGAACATTAGAACATTATTCAAACTTAACTTACAAATATAGAATTGGGTATAATAGAACATTTATATAAATAATTACAACATGTAGCCGAAACCTTTTTATATATATAAACCTATTAAACTATTATTACCTTACCAATAATAAATATTATAATATTAATATAGTACACAACAAATCACATATAACAACCTTTAGGAAGTAGCCCTATTAGGAACATATATATAGAATTGATTGTTAGATCTTATGAATAATCTATCTTACATATATTATTTAATGAAATTAAATTTTTTCTGAGATATATATAAATGATATCACTGAAAATCTGGATTTGCAGTAGATATGATTATAAAGATTATAGAGTGACTGAAGATTTAATTTTTTTACATAGAACCAAGTAGATGATACACATACATTATTTTGATATGCAAACTATAATTGAAAAGGAGATTATATGATAAATGTTTATGAAAAACCAACCTATAAGCTTATTCATCCTGTTACAGCATATAATCCAATGAACTATAATGTTCATTGGATTATATGATGTAAATAGGATGAACAAGCTTATAAGTTGGATTTTTTAAAAGCATAGCAACATTTAGAATACTTTTTAACTAATGTAATTATATGTGCTGATATTTCAAATCAAGATGAAATTGTTCAATATTCAAATAGTAGAATGAATATAATTAATTTGTATGTTATATTAAAAGTACTTTAAAAATGACAAAATAGCAATTGATGAAGATAAAGAAAAAATTAAATTTACAAAGAGAAAGATTAATCATATCTGACTCTCATATCCAGTGTATCCAAACTTATTTATGAATTCTTATATCCAATAGCATGTTAAAAAGCTTGTATTTTAAAAGAGAAATTCATTTTAGACATCCCACTGAAAGCTTCTTATATAAAGAATATCAATAAAATTTGCAATAATTGTATTTCAATAAAAGCCTTTTAATTTTATTTAAGAAACTGATATTTCTTAAAAAGAAATATGTAATAAAACATGAAAAAATCAAACATATTTTGATAGGTATTTATTAATCAAATAATAATTAAATTCTATCAAATTACTTAAGAATAATAATTTAATATGGACTGATAAAACTGTGTTTAATAATGAAATTAATGTGGTTTCATTTTTTAATTAATATGCTGACCTAGACCAATTCTTATAATTATCAAATTACATTATATTCAGTACTGTCAATTGAGTGAACCACATTAGTCCATATTGATTTATTATAATTTGGCTATTAAAGATGAAACTAAAAAAAATCCAAGTTAAAGAGAAATCCAAGAATCCATAAGAATCCAAGTTAAAGCCTCCATCTAGAAACAAGTTAATAGGAGGAAAACCATGGAAAAATTTTTCTTTTTCAAAAATAAGAGTAACTTTTCTGATAGCAATATAAACCTTCAGTCAATCATTTTCTAAACATAAACAAAACAATTAACTGCAATTTATGAATTCTAATATAGACTAATTAAAAACATAAAATTTAACACAAATTAAGTATTTTTCTATTAAATTTAAAATTACTTGAAAATTATGCAAAATTTATGAATATTTTATATAAAATTCTTATGTATATAAGAATTTTAAAATAAAATCTTTCAAGCATATGATTTTATAAAATCAAAAGTTAAATCGATTTTATATAATTTAATGATTAGCATAACAATACTTAAATTTTGAATTACTCTTACATTAGTTTCACTTTCTCGAATCACAAAATCTCCATCTTCTGCAAATTCATTAAGCATCTGATCACATTGGCCACGAGTAATACTTCCAAAAAACCATTCTTTGCTGCTCAGATCAGGTCTGTTGGCAACTTCTTTGACTACATTTGAAACACCACCACTAGCACCAAGACCTAGCTTTGACATTTCTTGTTCAGCACCATTTATATCCTGTTCACGACAATTTGGGATATCAGGCACAAATCCTTTGACAGCTGCAGTTTCCGATTCTGAAATCTTTCCTTTACCTTTAGCAATAACTTTTAGATAGTTTTTTGGCACTAGACCAATTTCACCCTTTTTATTTCTTGCTTTCCACCAATCTGGATCATTGGATGGGCGCTGAATTATTTCTAATTGTTCACCTTTCTGGAAACATAGTTCTTCTTCATTTTGTGATGTGAAAGTATAAAGTGCAATTACAATATCAAAACTGTGATTTACTGGCATACTTTCTGGTACAAGAACAGGAGCACAATTTTGACTGACTTCAATAATTTCATCAACTTCTTCTTGAACATAATTTGAAGGAAACCATCCAACTTGACCATTAGTTTCTCCTTTCCACCATCCATCACTAGATTTCTCCAAAACCAACACTCTAGTTCCTTTTATTAATGATATTTCATCTGATTGTTGGGCTTCATAATTATATTTTGCAAGAGCTGTTGTATTAATTTCACTTTGATTAACTACAGGAAGATTTTTAGAAGGATTAATATTTATATCTGATTCTTTAGCTGCTACTGGTGATGATGTAGGTGACATTTTAGGTTCACTTTTTTTCTTTACTTTTCTTCTAATGCTATCAAATATAGACGGCTTTTCACGCTTTACATAATTTGATGGTACAAACCCAGCTTGGTTTTTAGAATTCTGTACTTTCCACCAATGTTTACTGTCATCTAAAAGTATTAATTTTTCATTTTTATGAATATCTAATTCTTGGCTACCTTGAGCTGTATAGTCGTATTTTGCAATGACATATACTTCTTCACCCGTTTTCCCTGTAAGAAATTAACATTAAAATTCAATTATATAATATTTATTCAATAATATACACATTATTTTATTTCATTCAATTATTATTTTCCTAATAACTTTCTATAAATTGAATTACAGGTATTCCTCATGTAACATGGTGGATAGTTTCTTAAAAAACAATATTATGTGAAACCATGTTATATGAGACCTGGAGCCAAAACAGAAAAGGGACTTAATTCGAAAAACCAATTAAAAACAAATAACTTACTTTAATTCCACATAAGGAATTTAATCTTTATTAAGAATATTAATAACACTGAAATATAAAGAAAGAAAAAATATATATGTAAGACCCCCAAAAAAATATACATAAAACAAAAAGAAGTATACAGCCTATGTAACATTCATTTAATTATTACATAGCTCTCCCTTATTACTGTTCAGTTAAAACAAGAATATTTTTTCTTTTTAACAATATCAACTTCACTTTCTGAACATTTTTCTGCATTTAAATTTGTATCTTCTGCTCACTTTACAAAATCTGTAATCTAACTTGCTACAAAAGAATCATTCCTTAAGACATACCGAAAATAATTTATGAATAAAACTTATTTTTTATTCAAGAATTGAATGTTTGGAATACAAAATACTCAGTGGTCGACAATTAACTCAATTTCAAATTGAAAGTGAAATAGACTGCATATTATCCCTCTCACGGCAAACTAACAAAACTGTATTTATGATTAATTTTAGCAAAGTATTTCCTGATGATTACATTTTATGTGTGTATTGTGTGTTCATAGTGTGGATTTACAAAAATTAATGAAAATGTTTTATTCTGTAGAAGAGTAAATGTAATTTTCTAAATGTGTTAAGTAAAAACTGTGTTATATGAGGGTTTCCAAAATTTTCAAATCATATATTAGAGTGAAATTGAGTTGTAGGAAATAGTGTTATAGGAGGGATACCTGTATTACATTGATATAAAATATATGTATGTACAAGAAATAGCCATTCCAAAATCAATTTTTTTTCACAAAAAAAAAAAATTCAAATAATTTCCTAAAATAATGTCTAGCAATTTTCACATTCATTGTTTTTAATTGTTGTTTTAACTATTATATTGTTTAGGATAAAACAATCATTAAATATAGTTAGTTATAAAAGAATTTATAGGCAGAAAAACTTTTGATGAGACTCAATGTTTTCAATCATATACAACTTTCATCATCAGCTCCTTAGCAGTATCAGATTTATATAATGAAAATAAAACAATTATAAACATAAAAATTTAATTATTTTCATATTTCCTAACACTTGAATTTAATATGTATTGAATTATTTATCAAATAAAAATAACAAGAATGGAATGTAAACTGTTAAGAAAATTATAAATGATATTTATATAAAAAATTTACAGACCCTCCTCTAGTAATGAACATTCGTACTTACTAACATGAAATTTCGAAAACAATAATTTTAAACAGTATGATAACAGCAGGGTTTCAGAGTCGGATGGCAAATGATCCGACTCCGACTCCAAATTAAAAAAAAATCCAACCCTGATTCCCGAAAATTTGTAAGGTCTGACTCCGACTCCCAACCCTGGGAAGTTTAAAATTCCGACTCCAATCTCCATCCAAAAACCTCTGACTCTGCAACCCAGGGTTGCAGAATAAGATGACAAATGATCCGACTCTGACTCCACCTTTAAAAAAAAATCCAATTCCAATTCCCTAAAATTTGTAAGGTCCGACTCTGACTCCCAACTTTGGGAAGTTTAAAATTCCGACTCTGACTCCACTCAAAAACCTCTGACTTCCCAATTCAGACTCTGCAATCCTGGATAACAGAATGCTCTAGAAATGAATGTAATGTAAAATCACATAGTTAACATATTACAGAAGGATTTCAAGATGGCAGCAATTATACCAAAAAATCCTTGCTTTATATTTGAAACTTTTCATTTAAATCTGTGAAATAACTTTTAATTGATTCAACTGTAAAATATATTATAATATATAGTATTTCAGTACTTTTGGAACCAAAATAACAGCAGTATCTGAATTATGAACACCTGATTTATGAACAAAACTTGTGTATGAATTGTGTTCATAGCTAAAGAAGTACCTGTATAAGATTACATGTTCCAACAATCAAAATTAAACTAGCAATATTGCTTCTTTAATATTTTTAGTTGAACATTTAAGATCCACCTAATTTCCTCTGGCAGACATCCAAGAGTTCTATAATCTAATCTGCCATTATCATACTTTGATCCAGTTAGAAGAAATATTTATTGGTAGCCCAATGTCTGATCATTGTTTATTGATGAACCTGTCATAAAATGCAAAGTATCTATGCTCCAAAGTTCTCTATATCCTTAATAGAGAACTTTGAATATATCTTTGATATATTGATATTTTTAGCCTCAGAAAGCAACTTTGGAAGCATTTTAAAGTTATTATTAAACTTCTTAACTGCCTTAATGATGATTTTTAGGCTTACAAGGAGAGGACTCGAGGGCCGGAAAACGGAATGAAACGAAATTTATTTCTGCAAGTTTATCAATTTGCAAAGATATTTTTCCTTTCATGAAGAAATGATTACCATCATTGATCATTTAATTTGTTATAATTTGTTTTAAATCAATGATTTTATTTCATTTTATATAATAATTTATAATCTAGCTCTAATTCAAAGGTTAAATTTTGTTGCATACCAGGTTCTCAAATTGTTTTGGTAAAAAATTTTAATATTCAAATGTTTTATTACAATTTAATGATGCAAATAATTGATTGTTTTATGATTTTCCTGCTTATTCTTTTCACTGATTGTCAGATATATTTTCATAACAAATTTACTACCATATGATTTTGATTTCATATAATGACAAAATTATATCAACTTCCCACTTATATATGAATATCCATAATTTATTGCACTTTTCAAAAAAATTTTTGAAATTGATAAAACTATTTTATTTTATAAAACAATGATATGTACAATCGCTAATGTGATGATTGATATATTTTTTTATTTTTGCATAAATTTTAACTATGGCAATATTTTGTCATTCAGCCAAAAATTCTTAAATAAGAATCAAAATTTTCAAAAATTATGGATTTTAAGAAAATTATTTTTTTTTTCAAATATTGATTTTATATTTATAATTTTAAATCATGATAATTGGTTAATTTATTGACAAATTAGTTAAATTTGAAAATCACTTAACACTTAGCAATTGGAAAGTTCAAAACTTAATAGTAAGAATCAGGATTAAACAGATAATAAACTATCATAAATTACTATATTATATATGTATTATTGTATTTAATTTGATATTTTTGGAATGTTTAACATGAACAAATAAAATGACAATGATTTCATAGACTCAAGAATTGATTAGAAATTTTCACAGTGGAATTAATATAAAATGAGCTTTGTTTTATGAAATTTCTTACCTAACAGTTTTAAAAGATCCAACACTTTCATTAATTGAAGGATGCTTATATAATGGCTAAATAATTCCTTTTAAAAATTTCTACCAATGAATTTTATAATTTTAAATTATAATAACTTGTTCCATCCAATTAGGATGAAAGCTGTGACATATTTATGAGTTTTTATTGGAAATTTCACTCATATTAGAATAAAACCAAATATGCTTTGAGAAATTTATGATCTGTTTTATCATTATGCAGTTTTTCTTTTCAATAGTAATTTTAAGAACATTCCAGTGATGTCTTGATAGGCAATCCTATAGCAAAAATTTGACAGAATTGTAATATTATAGAAAACTACTTGCTTTAAACCAATTACAAGACATACAGCTCTATTAGCAAGTGTCTCTGGAACGAATTAATCAAATTCCCAAAAAAACCTATGGTAAATCGATGATCGGTTAATGAACAATTCGGATAACAATATTGTCTAGGAACGGATTATGTTCGTTAACCGATCACCCACTGTACTAGTATTCACGAAAATTATGTTCGTTAACCGATCACCCACTGTACTATGATACACTAATTTGATTTTTATGAAATGTATTTGCATGTGTTGCTTTATTTCGATTATCGTTGTTGGATGTATACAAACAGATGAAACTGATTTTTCAGATCAATGATATAAACTAAGTGCTGTCCTGCAAGAACTACATCGTTTTGTCCGAAATTTTTTACAAAAAAAAAAAAACAAAAAGCCATAAATGAAAATCTATATTTTGGATGGACAAATACAATAATGAAGTTCCAAACAATTCCTTTTTGAAAGACGTGTATAAAGGACGCACTAATGGGCTTGTTAAAGATTTATTTGTCATGTTATTAACTTTTTAAAAAATGTAAATAGTTATGGTTATTTGAATTTATAAAATTTTAATGAAAGCTTTTGTGTTTGTATAGAAAATATGACTTTTAACGCTTATTAGAAAATTAAAAGTTGATAGCAAGGAATTAAATTAAAAAATATGTATAATTTAAAGCAATTATGTAGTAATTATATATTTTTTCGTAATATATTCGTTTGATTACAGAATGTTTTTAATTAGCTTATCTATATTTTTGAATGCTTACTCCAAAATGTAATTTAAAAAAAAATTTAAATTTCTGTGATGTGGCCTGCAGCAATCTTATAGGCTAATTAAATGGCCCTTGAATTAAAAAGAGTTTGACATGCCTGATGCAGATTAATATTGATATAACAACTGCATGTTATTTAATTACCAAATGTACTCATGTATAAGTCAAAAAATTTCATAAAGAAGATCTTATACACAAGTCAGTTAAAAATGAAAATTATTATTTAATGTATTAAATGATGCACTTTTCTTAAGATTTAAGATTGTCTAATTTAGTCTTGTCATGACTTCATCACATCTCTGCACCAGCTGTATGATTTGTCCTCTTTGTTCTTAATAAAGATCTATTATCTTTCTGATTCTATTATTAAAAATATATGGGTGCCAGCCCTAAGAATTTTTCTACTTCATGCAATAGCATATCTTGCCACTCCACTTCATCCTCAAATTAACACTTAACATTTTAAAAGTCATTAATTATATTAAGTAAGCTTCAACATGTCTGACCATTAATTCTAATTAGCATCATTAATCACAGTTCATAAATTAATAAAAGAATAACCATAAGATAAATTACCCATTTATTATAAAAATGAGAGGCAAATTATAAGAAATAAATGTAGTTACATAAACTTATATTACTTACAAGTATGTAATACTCATCACATGTAGAACAAAGAACTATTAAATCATAAATACTTAACTATGGATGTGTATGTTTTAGTTTTTAGCACATATGACTTTACATTATTTGCATTTATAACATTTTAAGTGAATATCTACTGTTTAAAAAGAAACTTTTCTTGCTTTCATATTCACAAATTTACTAATAAGATCATTTTAGTCTAATTTTTGACTGTTTCATGTTCAATTGAAATCATGGCAAGTTCTTCCAATCAAATTTCAGCCATTGTTGAATATAAGTAAGTTTTAATAAGATTCAGTTTTGAAAAACTATTCAATATCTGTAATTGTTATGGCAATGATAGTAATATTTTTAAAGCTATAGCGACATTAGGAACAAAGTTATTTCAACAATATAATACAGCACTTCAATTGGCAATGTATTTTCCTTTACTAAGTAGGAAATCACTCTCAATTTATCACATAGCTCAACGGTGTCAATTTATCTATTTTCTTGATATGTTAAAATGTTGTTTAGATTTTTACATTTGTTTAAAAGCTCATTTGTCATCTCAAATTTTAAGTTAGGAATATTATAAAAATGAAAAATGTGAGCTGTGATTATTAATGTCTGAAAGTTCACTATCTTTCAATGATATAATTTCTATTTCTAGCACTTAGGTAGGATACAAAAAAGCTTTATTACGGTTATTATATAAACACACAACTGTTTTCAGTCTGTTCGATCCTCATCAGCTATACATATATACAGGGATGCCGAGAGAAATTTTCGGAGGCCATAACAAGTCTGTGGTCTGGGCCCCACTTAAAAAAGTTTGATTTAATAAAAAAAGTTATATAAAACACTAAACATTTATTTAAAAAAGTGTACAATAAACACAAAATCTTCGTTTATCAAAATATTGTTATATATAAAATAGTTTATTTTGGAAAGACTGTTTTGGATAGTAGACAGTGCACTCTGGCAATGGCCTACGAACTATTGGATGTTATATCTTGATGGTTGGGCCCTTTTCGATGCCAGGCCTGTGACAAAAGCCTCAGATGTTATCCCCTCTTGGCAGCCCTGCATATATACATATAATATATATATATACAGCTATGATATTCCAATTGCTCAAATCTTTCTTGAATACTGATTTTGTGACATCAATAATATAAAAGAAGCATTCTATTTTAAATTTAGTTTTGGAATCCTGAATAAGTTTGAAAATTGACTGCTCATGGAGAAAGGCTTTTGGTTATTGGAGCCAATAATGCATACATCTTCTGATGAAAAGTTAGGAACTGTCATCATGAATAAGTTATATAATGTGTCGGAAGGATGCTTCTCAATTACTTAATATAATTTTTGTATATTTTTTGGCTAATTTTTGTACCTTTATTTATTTGTGTACTCTGGCAACATTTAAATGCTTCCACACATCTTGTCTCTTCACTTCTCCATATGTCCACGTGTGTGTTAGATGTATCTGTCCAGTTGTGTAACAAATAAAGTTTTATTACTTTACTTTGTATCATTTGCCAATTTTATTTAACAGTAGGCTATCTGGATCTTGTTCTAAACTGTATGTATTTTTTAACTTAAATAAAATTCAATATTGAAAAACTTCTTACTTTAGATATTAAATAAAAGCAAAAAGTAAGCCAAATAAGTAAGATAAATTGTTTATTCAAAAACATTTTCGGCTATCCATGTAGCCTGCCTCAGTTCACGTAGCTGAAAACGTTTTTGAATAAACGATTTATCATACTTATTTGGCTTATTGCTTTTATTTAAAACTCAATAATCACAACATAAGTATTTGCTTCTTATTTGTTGAAAATAAAGGGAAAACTGTAAGTATACAGACTATAGAGATCTACATTCCTTCAGTTTGTCAACAAAAATAGATATTTAAATAATTATCATGACAATACCTTTTCCAACATAATATGAATCAGAAGCATTGTCTTGATCAAAGACATGAATGAATCTTAATCTTGCATTTTCAAGCATTAAATACATTTCATAATGTGGATAATTATCTATTGGTGGGTTAATCAATCCATGATACAAAAGTAATCCATGAGGTTGTACAGTTCTGTAAAAAATAAAAATTAAATAGTTTTAAAGATAGGATTTATTACTATAAAAATTTGCATAAAAAATTAATAGATCACTGGATGAGTATTATTAGCAGATAAAAATAAAATTACCAAAAATTTATAGTCTGTTCACAGACCATCTTCAATCATTATGCCCTACTTTATAAAAACTATATTAATTAATCGAATAATCTGACAGCTCAAACACGTGAAAAACAAAAAATTAAATTTTTGTTTCCGTAGAACTTTTGGCTTAACAAAGCCATTATCAGCGGTTCTGATGATGGCTTCGTTTTCACCAAATATCACCACTGATGATGGCTTTGTTAAGCCAAAAGTTCTACGGAAATAAAAATTTAATTTTTTGTTTTCACATATTTGAGCTGTCAGATTATTTAATTAATTATATATAGGAAGAAAGTGAAAAGTGAAATTATAGTATTATAAACATTTCTATTTATAAAAACTTTTATTATTCTAGTTCAGAATGATTATCAGAATCAATGAACAATATAGAAACATTTAATAATATTTAAAGATATAAGAGATAAAAAAGAGTAAGTATACAGAGCAAAAAAGTGACTTTCATACTGTTTTAGGTTATAAGTAGATGGTAACAAACTATAAATGCTTGATTTAATTTCCAATACTTCCTCTAAATCAGCATATTCATAGTAACTCAAATTTTGAAAGATAAACATTCTTTTAAATTTTTACATTTTCAATTCTAGGGTTGATCTTAGAATCTGAAAATGTAATTTTGAAAATGTTTTTGTAAATATATTCACCACTTACTGCTCACTTGTCATGTGCTATACATCTAATTCCCTTTATCGAAAACCTATCTATAGCCCGGTCCTTATACCCTCCTGGTCAGATGATCCATTCTATTATAAATTGGCAGAGAAAAAAAGAGTCTGTACCCATCACTAAATGGGGAGATAAACTTCATGAAGTTCTGTACATTCTGACACAAGGTTATAAATATGGTTACACCTACAATGTCATGATAGGGGTGTGGAATAAGATTTCGCAATATATGCTTACCCCAGCCCACAAAGCACCCACTAGGCCTCTATCTAATGATGTATGTCGCTATTATGATATTATATACGATAAGAAGTTATATAATATCTTCAATAAAAGATTAAGATGTACAGATCGTAAAATAGCATGGCAGAGAGGGTACATACTCTTCAATATTCTCAGGAATGGAAAAGATTCTATCCCAGATCACAGGAAGCCGGGTATATATTCTATCCCTCTTGACAACTTTAATGAGAACTATAATCAATCTTATATAGGTAGTACAAAAAGAAACTTATGTGTAAGACTCAAAGAACATATGGCAGATATTGCCAAGGGTAAGTTAACCACTGCTTTAGCCAGCAACACTTACAAACAAGATATTAGAATTGACTGGATGAATGCTAAGATAGTTAGAACAGTACTAGAATATATTTGTTTGTTAATATTTACAAAATATACAAGTATCTATTGTATTATTATTATTACTACAAGTATCTCTTAATTTATAAATTTTCACATTAATTGTACACGTTTATCATTATTGAAACAATAACCACTTGCTTTAACGTAATACAAATGTTCTAAGAGCACTATTAGCAAGGAAAGATATACTTTAATACTGTATAATGTTTTTGGACCCTCATATGGTTCCTCCTCAGTACAAAATTTTTAAAAAACAAACAGTTATATATCAAACATTAGAACAGAACTCAAATACAGTTTGATTACATAAGATTCTATCAATTTAAATACATGAGATATAATAAGAACAAAATAATTTAAAATACATAACCATCAGTATATACTATAGAATATAGAATCTATATTTTTAATTTATTATGTTTTTATGTATTATTTATTGTTTATTATATTTATTTTTACCCATTTATATTCTATATTATATACTGATGGTTATGTATTTTAAATTATTCATCAGATTATTCTATTAATTATATATAAGAAAGTGAAAAGTGAAATTATAGTAATATAAACATTTCTGTAATATAATGACAATAGGGTTTAAAATGAAATTGGCTGGTTAAAAATAAGGTATAGTTTAAACCTTAGAAAAATAAAAAAAATGAAGTGAAAAAAGTATAAGAAAACATGAAAAGGGAAATGATCCTGATAGAAGAAAGTGGCTGGCCACTAATAGAAGAGAATATCCTTGATCTTGCATCTTATTGCAAATTTGTGAGATGTTGGATTGATTCTACCTTCACTGCAGGGGAGTTATAAAAAATTCTGCCTTATTTGCTAAGTAGATGATGAAATATGTTAATTCACTTAGAATTGAAAGATTTCACTATCAGTGATCAGTTATTAATTAAGCACACTATTTAGAGGGGTTGGCAACCTTTTCAGACTTACAGCCACATTCAAGATTTATTTTTTATAATCAGGCTGCAAGCATTTAATTAAGAGAAAATAATAAGTGAAAAAATATTTATCATCAATTTTTATTACAGCAATCTTAAAAAATACAAAAAATATTTAAAATATGAGATATGAAACAAACATGAAAATGAAACTGAATGAAAAATTATCATGTAAAAAAATAGAATAATATAATTTATGCATCACAATATGTTTGTGTTCTTGCTTAATGTGACTTTATTCAAACTATTTTGCTTAATGTGGCTTTTGCAGTATTTTTCCTTAACCAAATTATCTATATCCACTTTATAACCTGAGGTGTAAGGTCGCCATTGTTATCCCCACTTCTGATAACTGATTGGAATGAAGTTGCATGGCAATATTACAAAGTATAAGCATAAAATTATTTTTAATTTACTATTCATATTATAAAATGCATTATTCAAATAATTCAACATACAGGCCAAATGCTATATAAGGATGGTCAACCTTTTATGCGCTGCCAGTTGTCAACCCCTGAATTAGAGTACTCTTGCATTAATAATATATTTCTATTCAAACTATTACAATTCATCAATTTATTTATTAGCATATTTTTGCTGTTATCCAGCATTGTGTGGCATTTTCAGTATAATTAATAAATAATTGAATAACAATTATATAAAGTTCATTTCATAAAACAGCCAAAATATTAATATCTCTCGATTTCTCTGCATCCTATGTTAGTGTTCATATAACTAATGTGATAAATAGGATATTTAGATAAATTATATATAAATATTTTAATTAAGTTTAATAGTTATTTTATATTTCTATGATAGCATAATCCAGTTCTCATACCTGCCATATAATTGAAAATTTAATGAATTTATTTCTAAAGTGAAATAATAGAAAAATCATATCTATTGTAAATTCTAATTGTATTATTTATTAAAAGAAATATGTTGAAAAATTATAATATAGAAGTTAGAAAAAGATTTATGTCATCATATCAAATGATGACCTATGAATTATGTAAAATATACATTTTTATAGTATAGAAATAATCATTATTCAAATTATTATTATTATTAATAACTCAATAAAAAAGCATACTTTATCAAAAATTAAAAGTATATCTTAACAAGAGCTGCTAATTTTTCATAAAGATATAATAACTTCAAAAAGTATTTCTTCATCTATTTTGATTATTAAATTCAATATATACTCATAGACAGATTATATATTATTCTGAAGTTTTAATTTAATAAAAATCTGTTAAAATTGATTATCTTATGATACTACAATGTTAAATTATGTGTCCATTTTGAATTTAAAATACCAAATAAAAATAACCACTTACATAACTGTCTTGATTTGACTTGAATTGTCACTACTGGATTATATATATTTCTATAATAGTCATTTATTAATTGGATACTTTCTATTTATATATATATTTATATAATTACACAATGCAAACAGAAAAGCATTTTATTTTATGTTGTTATCATCAATGATGGTTCATGTTCCATATTAAAAACATTAATTTTTGCATTTTGTACTTTTATGACTATAATTACACTTTCCAGCAAGTTTCACAGTTTATTTTCTTTATATATTATTTTAAAATTTTATTTAAGACTTTGCATAAAAATATTTAATAATAAGTGAAATGAATGATTGATAAGAGACTTAATAAGCTTTATTATATAATTATTGTAAAAAAAAAAATTGCTTATTTTATGCTTACAATTTCAGTATTAAAGCCAAATAAAATATCAATTAATAACTGGAAACAGTTTACAAAAGCCATTTCATACTAACAAACTAAACAACCAAATGCCGAAAAATGAATCATCTGAACCAGGACTTGAACCCAGTACCTGCTAAACATAGAGTACTGTTGGTACACATAGGCATCATCTGTCATTTGAAATGTGCACCAATGACTCTTTAAGGCAGGAATACATGTTAAGGTAAACATTAACAATTACCAGCATTTATTCTGACTATAGCCTTTTCATACTGATATTTATAAAGATTTAAAAATAAGTTTGTTTTAACTTTTTCAATGAGACATTTACTTTGTTAGTTTCTTATTTCCCACAGAAATAATTGAATAAAAATAAATTGTCTGAAATTAAAGAAGTAAAATCAATAGCTTTATTTTTAATTACCAATTCAGATAGAATTAATTAAAAATTATTTTTTTGTTCTGTTCTGAATCATAGACTATACACAACGTCTCTCTTAAATGAACTTTGCTATGCATTAATTAACAGCAAAGGTCATAAAAGATATGAGAATTATAGCATGAAAAATATAATTAATTTAATTAATAGTTATAAAAATTGTGATTCCTAATTTTTGCTCAGTATTGTACTTACAAAACTGATTTTACTTCAGATTTAATGCTATGATGATTTTAAATTGTATGTATCTTAATGATTATGTAATCAATCCAATAATTTTGCTTTTGTTTATTGTTTAAATAACTATTCATACGGATAAGAATAATTAAACAAAGATAAATTCTGCCAATACTTTGGCCTCTAATTAATCCTCTTGCCAGATTGATTAATTTTATTTTATTACATTTCAGACATTGCATTTAAATATGTAATGTTTAAAACTAAATTATTTTATTTAAATTGATATGCTTTATTATTGTCATAAATTAATTTATGCAAAATAAATTTCATATTGAGTATTAGAATTGAAAAAAATATAAATAATGTTTTTAAATTAGCAGACAGGCTATACTTTGAAATTCATATTTTATTTTCATAAACTTCTGCTCTGTAATAAATCGAGATGTGATAAATTCATAAGAAAACTACAACATTAATGACAGAATAAATTTCATATTGAGTATTAGAATTGAAAAAAATATAATGTTTTTAAATTAGCAGACAGGCTATACTTTGAAATTCATATTTTATTTTCATAAACTTCTGCTCTGTAATAAATCGAGATGTGATAAATTCATAAGAAAACTACAACATTAATGACAGAAGTTATGAATAATCTGGAATTTTTCATCAATAAAATGTAGAACTGAAAGAAAAGTTTTTTTGTGATTATTAAAAAATATTAGTCTGAATTTCTGCATTTTTAAAAAGTCTTAAGCTTTTTTTAGAGTAAAATATTAATTGTTTAAGGATAGACATTATATCTGTATCATTTAAAATGCATGATTATATTTTTTCACATGTCCAGATTTCTTATAATCTGTGTGAATTTTCAAATAAAGGATGGATTGAAGTTGACATAATTTGAAAATTTAAACAGACAATAAGCTTTAACTAGTGTTTTCAAGATTTCTAGTCACTACAATAAATAATTGAATAAATATCAAGAAAACTATAATCCGTCAGTATATAATAGCTCATAACATATGATCTGTAAACATTGATATTTGTTTATAGACACAGAAATAAATGGAAAATAAATCTTATAGTAATGCAACATAATTAAATGGAAATTGACTATTTCAGAATAGTTCAAGATTACTGATGATATCAATAATACTGTATTTCACAGCTTAAATGATTACTTTATAGATATTCAAATTTAAAATACTTATTTTTAATAACTAATCTTCACTGAATAATGTGTACCAAGCTGTTTTAATGTTTCTATATAGAAATTTTTCCTGTGTAACAAGCTTTGTTTATTATGAATTTCATTCCATTCATCTTGATGTTTGGAAAATATGTTCACTGATCATTCCTTTTTGTAATTCTGTCAAATTTGTTACATTGTAAAATTAAACTTAAAAAAAAAAAGTTAATGATTTTATATATCTACACTCCATATATAAAAAAATTATGATATTGTAATGAAAATTCAATGATAAAATAATAATGTTTCTTCAATTATTTGAATGTTGTCATGAATTAGTTCTCTGTAACAAAGAAGATGTATTCATAACAATAAATTTAAATCCATGTATTGTGTCGTTTAGTACTCTGAAATAATATTAAACATATAGATTTTTGATTACTTTTATTACATTGATTAATTTGAAAATTAAATACAAAAAATGTTTAAATATAAATTTAAATATTTAAATTCTAATTATACTTAATTCTCAATAATTCAAATTTGATTAAAAAAAAATGAAGAGAGGATAAAAATTATGTTGAAAATTCCAAATTCTGATATTATTTTATTGAATATTTTAGCATTATTAAAATCATATATATGTAAATATTATATATATTTATAGCTTATATATCTGTTATATATGATAGCAAACTTTTACAATAATATGGGTACAATAATTTGTGTTTTATGAGGAGATTTACGATGCAGAATTAAACACATTTAAACATACACAAATACAAATATTTCCTAAATGAAAAATATCACTGGAAGATAATGTAACATTTTCTAATCTGACTTTTATTTTATTAATATTCAGTGTAAATAAGCCTACATTTCAAATATCAGTAGTTGAATTAATTTGATAATTCATATTAAAAAAATATTTTGAATTCTTTTAATTTTTGAATTTTCATCATTTTGAAGCAATAACATAATCAGATTTATATTAAAGATGAATTCAAAATATTTTTTTAATTTTTGAATTTTCATCATTTTGAAGCAATAACATAATCAGATTTATATTAAAGATGAACTAAATCTCCATCTAACTTAAAATACTACGTACAGGCAGTTCTCGACTTTCGTACAATTCCTATTTCATACATATTTAAATTTTTATTGATATGTATCCCAAAAATATGTGTACTTCTTTGTAGCCACTATCTCCTTTCTTGTTACGTTATGTGTTGTCTGTTTTGGTGTAAAATACATATTTCAAATATTGATAATATTGTAAAATAAATATTTTAAAAACACTTTTCAATGTTTTTTTTTTACATTGCTCTACTTTCGTACATTTCAACTTTCATACACATTTCAGGAATCAATTTAAGTATGAAAGTCGAAGATTGCCTGTAATCATTTCATCTTATGAATTCATAAAACATTTGAAAAATATTAATGTAGATATATTTTACATAAATTATATTATAAAATTGAAAAATATTTATTTAATACATTTGAATAATATGAATTTAATACTTATATTTAAAAAGTTTTATAATATTTATACTAATATAAAAATAAATATATTTTTACAATTTAATATATTATGAATTTTCATAATTCAGATAAAAATTCTAAAACATTATCAATTTATATACATTGTATTTTATTTAAAAAATGCTAATTTAACCAAAACTATTTGATATTCTTTTACAAATACTAGTCGTGAAATAAATTTGAAAATCAACGTGTAAATATTATGGCCAGTACAATCACCAAAATTATTAAAACAATCACGACTGCGATAATGCAATTCTGTTTGAAATAAACAAAGCTATTGTTAGTATTTTAGTTCTAATTAGTATAAAATAAAAATCATTTTAAATTAATAAATTATTATTATCTTTAAAAAT